>BCGP01000006.1:413751-425922 GCA_001599335.1 [Candida] boidinii
GTGGTGGTTGCAGCAGCTGGAGTGGTGGAAGTGGTGGTTGGAGCAGCTGGAGTAGTGGAAGTGGTGGTTGCAGCAGCTGGAGTAGTGGAAGTGGTAGATGTAGTAGTTGGAGCGACTGGAGTGGTAGAGGTAGTAGATGTAGTAGTTGGAGCAACTGGAGCAACTGAAGTAGTAGAAGTGGTAGATGTAGATGAAGTTGAAGTTGAAGTGGCTGCAGAGGTAACTTCACCTTCAAAGACTTCAGATAAGATCGATTTCATGCTTTCAGCAAAATTAACACCTGAAACAGAGTTTGCAAAAGCCTGAGAAGCATCCCAAATTGAAATACCACCAAAATTAGAATCAAGACTTTTAACAACATTGGTTAAAGCTGTTTTAACAACATCAGAAGTTATGTAACCACTACCTGCAGCAGTAGATGAACCTGGTAAACCTAAGTATAATTTAATATCTTTGTTTGGAGAGGAAGAGGTTGCAAATTCAGCCCATGTGTCCCAGTTGAATTGTTTATCAGTATTACAATAATTGTTGTAGAATTGAATGAAAGCAAAATCAACATCAGCGTTAGCTAATAAATCACCAACACTAGCATCTGGGTAAACACATTGTGGAGAAGCAGAAATGTAATAATTTTTAGAAGAATCTTGAGCATAATATTCTCTTAATTTTGTAGCTAATGCAGCGTAACCAGTAGAAATATTGTTTTCAATATCAAAATCAAAACCATCAATGACAGCATCACCAAATGGTCTTTCAGTAGCAGAACCAGCACCAAACATATTCCATAAAGTTTCAGCGAAACCTTCAGCAACTGAATCGGAGGCAAAACCGTAAGCACCAGAGGCACCACCTAAGGAAAGTAAAACTTTTTTACCGTTAGCTTGACAAGTTTGAATATCGGCAGCAATAGTATCGCATTGTAATAAACCATCACTGAAAGTAGTTTCACAAGCATTAGCAAAATTTAAAGTTGGAAGAGTATCAGCATTTGAAAAAGCACTCATGAATGAAAGAACAACAACATCAACAGAATCACTTTCACAGTAGTATGAAAGTCTTTGTTGAGAACCAGCGGAATTCTGACCCCAATAAACGACAACGTTTTCTTTGGAGTTGATATCAAAAGCAGTAGTTAAACTGGAGAATAAGATTGAAAATATAAAACTAAATAAAAGAGATTGACAGTTCATTGTTGCTTATTTTAATTAGGGTATCTTGAATAAATATTTAAGTTATAATAATGTTTTAAACTGGAGAAATTTTTGAATATTTTTATATATTGATGAAAGAAAAAAATTTGAATGAATGTGTGTTGGAAACCAATGAATAATAGTATAAAGGAATGACTAGAGTTAGATTTGGTTTCGAATTAAGAAAAAGACTTTAAGTTAGTGAAAGAGAGTGACTAGGGTAAGTACTTAAAGCTTGAGAGAATTTATATTGATAATAATTTATGCTATTTATTCTTCTTTTTTTTTCTGTTCTTTAGATAAAATGGGAGATTCTTTTAAAAGTAGGAAAAGCAGATTGATTTATACTCTATCCAAGGTGCTGGTATATATATTTACTTTTCTTCTAAAAGATGTAATATAAGTTATATGAAACAGAGCAACTCATACATTTTATCTGCTTTTTAGACACTATACATTGTTAAGATTTGATATTATTCTATTGAAGGGATGTAATATCAGTTGTGGTCATCGTGAATATTATTGTTTACTCTATAAATAGAATATAAAGCAGATAGTCCTCTGAAACTGCACCGCACTTAAGCTTTTCATAAAAACATCTGGTGGCACTGCAGTTCATAAGCTTTGTCAATGCTCTTTGTCGAACCTCTTTTTTTAAGCTGAAAGAAGGAATTGAGACAAAGAAAATAGATCTTTTTCAGATTAAATTGGCCTGGGTGATCTTGTTCCATTGTTTACATGTCCAGTAGTCATATAAACAAAGTTTTTCACTTTGTCCCAATTTGGAAAGAATTCATATATAACCAGATGAGAGCATCTCAAACCGCATAAATGGCTTGAACCTTTACCCCTACAGGAAATTCTCAAACGTCCGAGGTGCGGTCAGAGCGTTCTGAGCTCACAGGGGGGGTTGGAGTATTTCCGTTTTCGGAGAAAAAAATCACGGTAAGCTGGTGTCTCACCCCAACATGCATAAATTTATTTAGTGGATGAATCAAATTATCGGCAGGGTACTGTAAAAGCAAGATGGTTCCCAGTCTGCTTTTTACATTTATTGGTAGCTTTGCTGTCATTAACCCGTGTAAAATTACTTTAATTGCATCGAAGAAATAAAAGACTGTGTTACTTTCATCTTGAAAATAATGGGATGTATCTTTGCTTCAGTCAGAGGAGCTGCTGATGCCTCAATGCCCTGCCCGCCAAAATTTCCAATCCAGATACTTGGATTAAGTTGCTTTTTTGTCAAACAATGTGACATAGCAACTAAAAATTTATGGATCTGCTTAAGATAGACAGAGTTGGCTCAGCTTTTCCTGCTTATTTTGGGAAAATTGTTTGTTACCTGATAAAGTAGCATGACATAACAAAATATTGGCGCAGCTAATGGTGGATGACAATAGCACTGCATTTACTTTTGACTTTGTGTTTTCGCTATACGTATGTATACTGTAATGTAGTGTTCGATTGAAGTATTTGTATATTCCTATCTTTTTATTACTTTCGAAGCTGGTTTTTATTATATCTCTAAACAGTAATCGATGTGTTGCTCAATGTATAATATTATGCCATAGATGCTGGAAATTTAATCTATTTTTTAGGAATTTATGTATCACCTTGTTAGTTATTCTGTCAAATAATGTGTCAACTGATTGAATAGAGGTCTTATATCATTTAGAGTATGCAGGTAATTTGCAATTACTTTCACATAGTGTTAGATTACATGGGTCTAAATTATTTTGGTTAAAAAATAGAAAGTTACTTTCGCTTTTGACTTTATTACGAATGGTTGTTAATTACTCTATAATATGATACTTCTCTATAATACTTCTCTATAAAAATCTAGATAGTTTTTGGTCTTTTCATTGTTCACACTAAGTGAAAGAAAAAAAAAGGCTTTGAAGTTTTGATATTCTATTTTGTGTACTTCGTACGTCTTGTTCATTATAACCTTCTAATGGCGCGATTTTTTGTCACAGATTTCGTTTACCATGTTGGGTATAAAACGTACGAGTATACTCTTGATCGTATTTCTCTTGTGCTTTCATCGGTATCGTTTTTAAACAATGGTGACCACATTTGCATTTCGATGAATTCCACATCAAAGGAGTAATCTTCTTCAGCTTTTCTAAAAAAATCTAAATCATCATCTAATAAATGTGGTCTGTGAGGTGAAAAAATGACTAAAACTTTACCACCTGATTTTTTATTATTTATTTCTGTTAAAGGTGTAATTAAATTTTTACATGTTTTAAGAAGCTTGCCTTGTTCTGTGTGGTTGAATATCACATCACTTAAAATAATTAAATCAAACGATTTTTTGTCAACAACAGCAAGTTCATCTACTAATTCTTCTGTGTCATTACCCCATATATAACCTTTACTGACACTATTTTTTATACAAGAACCATTATTTTCTATATTATATTGAATATTTGAGATAAGTTCTGGGTCGGGATAGTCTGTTGATACTACTCTAGATGCTTTGTTTAAGCCGCATATAATGGAAGGAAGAGCGCCACCTGCCCCAACTTCTAACACGGTCTTATTTTCAATTAATTCTGCTGAGTGTTCGTCTAAGTAATTTGCAATATATTGACCAGCATGAGTTAAAATATGACCGTATAATGGTGATTCACCTATGAGTCTAATATTAACAGTTTCCCCATTTGTTCTTTTGAAAGTTAAATCTTTAGGCTGTGGTTTTGAAGGTCTAAAATCTTCAGGTTCATCAAAAATTGAATTATCTATATATGATTCATCATCTGACATTTTATAAAATTATACCCCTTTATGATATTTTCCTTTTCCTAATTTGAATATATTTCTAAGGCTTTTAAAGCTATTTCAAAGCTTTTTTTGTATAATTAATTGATAAAATGCTTTTACTTATTCGTTTCTGAAATGAATCACGACGTTTTGAGATGTAAATAAACTCCTTTAAATCTAAGGCACGATGTTTTGGGGCTATATTAGCTTATATTCTCGCATAGCGTATACTGTAAATTGCACAACAGCATCAGTAACCCCTAAAGGTACATTGCTCATAGATTGCACCTAGGGCTAAGCACCGAAATGACAAGCACCGTGGTGGGGTCCTTTTGCTTACACCTAAAGGAGGGTCTTAAGCCCGATCAATATGATCAATGTATGTCGTATGCTAGTCAACGCCAATTTGAGACGGAAAATAAGCTGTGCTTTTTCCTTCAAAGCGTTTTGAAAAATTCAAAAGCGTGGAGCGTGTATGGATGTTTGTACCTCGGCTGTTTGTTTTACTTACGATTGTACTTTCTTTTACAGTATTGCGTCGATTTTAAATTATTGAGTCTGTCGACGACATTCACTTTGAAGGAAATTTGTATATTACCAAAAGATAGGCTCTCATTGGTCCACTTAACGCCCATAATGTCCCAGGACCCTTTAGTGAAAACAGCGACAATTTTATTTTTTTAAAATGGATTTTGTCTGGTTTTCTTATCTTTTTTTAGCGAGCCAAACGTCTTCTAATTTTGAGACCACTTATCTATCATCTGCTTTATTTCATTTGATCTCCACTCTCCTTGATCATGGTAAATAATTAGCGCTAGTCAGATATCCTAGCATATAGCACAAAAAGTAAACAAGCCAAATCTGTAATTCCCGATCTCAGATACTCCGTCGCCGGCAGGACAGAGTGGCCGCTCCGTTGGCAGGCAAGGCTTGGGAGGTTGTGCTCGTTCCCGCTGTCGCTGTCAACAGCCGCATCTTCTTCCCATCCAGGTCCCAGCCGATAGCCTTGTTCCCCTGGAGAGTGGGGAACCGGCGACAGTGCTCCGTTGCCGGCGAAGAGCCAGCTCGCTCTCCATTGTTCTCTCTTCCGCACAGTCGGCACGGCGATCACAAAAACTTGCGGCCTTTTGGGCGGGAGCGGGGAACTGACGCGGGCATTAGGCACGCATTACGCACGCCGCCCACAGCAGATGCCGCTGACACCGCTGACACAACTCACAGGCCAACCAGCCGCTGACAATGCTGACAATTAGAATGGCCGTCACTCAACAGCGATCCACGGGCCCTTTCAATACTGGCTGAATTCTAATTTTTCACTCGAAATAGTGACTAGTAGGACAAGCGCTTACTCACTGAGACTCAGTCATCGCTCGTTGAAATTTCTGTGTCTAAATTGAGCGACCTGAAAATTTTATTGTAGTAATAATATCACCATTATGAGTCTTATACACTCTTATATTGTTAGGCTTCCGCTGTTATTGTTGCAGGAATCTTTGGAGTAGTTGTAGCAAAAACCATGTTATCAGCAACTCCACTCCTCTGAATAGCATTTCACATTCTTATACTCCTAATCTAATCGGTGCTTGACAGTTTCCTCATCTCCACTCTCTTTCTTTATTCTCTTTTATCTTTTATATATATATTTATATATTTAAAAATCTCCTCTCTGCACGATTTGCAAATATTAGCCTGTTTTAAAACTTGTCTAATATCTTTAAAGGATAGATAATATTTTACAAGATGCTTTCACAATCTGCTAGATTATCTTGCAAGAGAGAATCCAAGAGATTCTTCTCCTCTTCAACAAAACAATGCAAGGAAGTTGTTTACAACAAATACTCCTCAATTATCACTCAACCAAAATCACAAGGTGCCTCTCAAGCTATGTTATACGCCACAGGTTTTAAAACTGAAGATTTTAACAAAGGTCAAGTCGGTGTTGGTTCTTGTTGGTGGTCTGGTAACCCATGTAATATGCATCTTTTAGATTTAAACAACAGATGTTCTGAATCTGTTAACAAGGCTGGTTTAAAAGCTATGCAATTCAACACAATTGGTGTCTCTGATGGTATTTCTATGGGTACCACTGGTATGAGATATTCTTTACAATCAAGAGAAATCATCGCTGACTCTTTTGAAACAATTATGTTAGGTCAACATTATGATGCAAATATTGGTATCCCATCATGTGATAAAAACATGCCAGGTGTTTTAATTGCCTTTGCTAGACATAACAGACCTTCTATTATGGTTTACGGTGGTACTATCCTCCCAGGTTCATGTAGTGGTAGTTCAGAAAAATTAGATGTCGTTAGTGCTTTCCAATCTTATGGTCAATATTTATCTAAGGATATCACAGAAGAACAAAGAGAAGAAATTGTTAAACACTCTTGTCCAGGTCCAGGTTCTTGTGGTGGTATGTATACCGCTAACACTATGGCTTCTGCTGCTGAAGTTCTTGGTTTAAGTTTACCAGGTTCCTCATCTTACCCAGCTGTTTCAAAAGAAAAATTAGCTGAATGTGACAACATTGGTCAATCAATTAAACACCTTATTGAAACCGGTATTACCCCAAGAGATATCTTAACTAAAGAAGCTTTTGATACTGCTATTACATACGTTATTGCTACCGGTGGTTCTACCAACGCTGTCTTACACTTAATCGCCATTGCTCGTTCCGCTGGTGTCCAAGTTACTATTGATGATTTCCAAAGAATCTCAGATTCTACTCCTCTTATCGGTAACTTCAAACCTTCCGGTAAATATGTTATGGCTGATCTCCTTAAATACGGTGGTACCCCAGCCGTTGTTAAATACTTAATCAAGAATGGTTTAATTAAAGGTAATAACATTACTGTTACTGGTAAGACTCTTGCTGAAAATGTTGCTTCTGCTCCAGATTTCCCAATTGAACAAGATATGCTTACTCCAGTTGCTACTCCAATCAAGAAAACAGGTCACTTACAAATCTTAAGAGGTTCTTTAGCCCCAGGTGGTGCTGTTGCTAAGATCACTGGTAAAGAAGGTACTTACTTCAAAGGTACCGCTAAGGTCTTTGAAGAAGAAAGTGATTTTATTTCCGCTTTAGAAAGAGGTGAAATCAAGAAAGGTGAAAAGACAGTTGCTGTTATCAGATATGAAGGTCCAAAGGGTGGTCCAGGTATGCCAGAAATGTTAAAACCATCATCTGCTTTAATGGGTTACGGTTTAGGTAAAGATTGTGCTTTATTAACGGATGGTAGATTCTCTGGTGGTTCTCACGGTTTCTTAATTGGTCATATTGTCCCAGAAGCTTACGAAGGTGGTCCAATCGCTTTAGTTAAAAACGGTGATGAAATCGTTATTGACTCTGATAACAACACCATTGATGTTATGGTTTCTCCAGAAGAATTAGCTGAAAGAAAGAAGTCTTGGGTTGCTCCAGCTCCAAGATACACTTCTGGTACTTTAGCTAAATATATGAAATTAGTTTCAAATGCTGCTGATGGTTGTGTTACTGATGCTTGATTTAAATTAAAACTTTAACGTTTTTTTCATTTTTATTTCTTAAAACCTCACTAAAAAAAATTTATTATATTTAGTATAATATTTATTATGTCCATTAGAATGGATTGCATGTCATATAGTCTATATAGAATTAATTGGTTTGTTTTGGTTTATTTTCCTTATTCACTGGTGGAAAACTAACTATAACTTACAGTTTTTTTTTATTTACTCTCCAACTCTCATTTCTGTTTTTTTTCATTTTTTTTTATTATTATTACTATTACTATTTAATTAATTTTGTTATATTCCTTTTTTGCTTTTTTATACTTCATCTTTACTTTTCATTATGGATTCAGAACACTGAATTCATATTGTTTTGTATATTTCATTTATTCATATATATCGATGCCCTATTATTTAAATTTTCTTTCTTGTTTTTTGATTTTGATTGGAGATGACTATAATAATGTATATATGGTTGGGTTTTTTCTTTTATTTTTGAAAAAAGGAAAACTCAAATTCTGTCGATTGTCCTTGGGAACGGATTTTTAATATATCTTTGAAAACAAAAAAAAATTTAAAACAAATTATGACAGTAAAACTTGTAAGTGAGTGTAAAAGTATTTCTATTCATTAAACTACTGAATGGATATATAAGTAAATTAAAAAGTAGTACATTCAAGGAAATAATAAAAAAGAGAAGAGCATTAAAAATAAAGAGAAAAAAATTCTATAAATAAAAAGATCGTAAAGTAATAGCGAAAGGTGAAGCCATCATTTTTTTAGTAAGTTTAAAGGTATTTAACTTCTTCGGCAAGTCTTCTCAAATAAAAATCCGTCACATCTTCAGGTATATTATCATCTTCAAACATATGTTTGATTCTCTCAATCATTTTTCTGGAGTTCTCATAAGCCCTGATATCTCTGTTACCATAAATATCTTTACCTGCAGAATAAACATCGTCTTTCAAATCTTTCCAAAAGAAATTCAGAGAAATAGATGGAGATTGAGTACATGTTGCATGTAACCACATTCTTGGTAAAAACAAGACATCACCAGGTGATAACTCACATTCATATGGTGATAAACTAGAGTTTTGGTTAACATCTTCATCTTTGAAAACATCTTCTATCAATGACGAAGATTTACCACTTGGGAAATCTAAAAGATCAACATCAGATGGAGGATAAAGCCTCAACTTTTTAATACCAACAACCTGACAGAGAATATTCGAAGTAACGTCGTAATGTAACCAAACAGCAGAATTTGGTGAGGTTATTCTTAATGGAGATGAATGTTGAGCTTCTTTGATATATGATAAAACATTTGGTAAAACAAAATCATTGGCTAAATTTGGGAAATCCTTGTGAAACATAGTGGCCTTTTCCTTTGGTGAATCAAAACTCAATGCACGTAAATATGAAACAGAATTAGGATCTCTAAACACAGAATTGATAAATTCTTCAAATTTAACAGTTTTATATGAAAAATTTTTGGTTTGGAAATTCATATTACTAGAAGTAGCACTGTGTATGACAACTTCAGTTTCTTTTCCAACTTTATCTGCTAAATATTCAGGAGATGTCCATTTTTCAAGAGACTCACCTAATGGAGCTTTTTTAATAACAACAGGTTTATTTTCAGCTATAATTTCGTTCCATTTTGATTTAGTCAATTGATCAAAGTTAATAAGAGGAATTTGTGTTATTTTGACAGGACTATCATTATTTTGTTGTTTCTTCCTGTCGGTATCTTTTCTACTGTGGTTGCTGTTGTGTTGATTGTCCTCGACTTCAGAATTGGCAAATAAAGCCACTTGTTCTTTATCATCAAGATGAATGTTAAAAATTGGATTCCATGCTGAACCAAAGGAAAAACAAACAGCACCACCACCAACACAAGTAACTGTATTTTCATGAGTAAATATTTCAAAACCAACAAAAATCGGTGATTGAGACCAATTTTCATCATTGATTGAAACTTGTTGGATTTTTCCAGTGGATACATTAACTCTAATAATAGTGTTATCTTGATTAAACACTATATCCTTTGAAGTACCACCAATAATTAAGATTTCTTCATCATTTATAAACAAACATTTTGAGCCGTATCTTGCAAATAATTTATTCTCCAATAATTTCTTGACCTCAACTGTATCTTTATCAATTGTAAATGTGTACAGGTATCTGTCAATAGATTCATCTTGGTTTATTCCACCAAAAATGACACCGGACTTTGATTTTGAGTTCCAGCACATTGATGGGGACTCTTTATGAGTTAAAATATCTCCTGCTAGTTTCATAGGTGTTATTGAATCGTCATCTGCAGAAAATTTTAAGAATAACTCACCTGTAAAAGATCCACCAAAAATCAAAGCTTCGGTCTCTGATACTGAAACAGCACTCATCTTGGATCTTCCCTCAGGTAACTCGGCAGTCAATTTAGACCAAACGAATTCTTTATCTTCACCATGCTTCAATTTCCAAATATCCTGTAAAGGTCTTCCTGGAATTGATCTACCACCAAAAGAATATAGAGTATTGTCTTTCAAAGTGACACAGCTGTTACTCAATCTACCAGACATTTTTGTTTTGCCAATCATGAATGGAGTTTCCTTAGAGGACAACAGAACACTATCGGTTAATCTTGATTGAAAAGCACCACCTGTAATGACAAAATTATCGCCATCTATGTTAGATCCTGCAATGAATTTTCTCTTTAAAATATCTTTCTTTCCAGCATCTTGCTGAATAGAAATTTTTCCTTTTGCTACATGAGAAATTTTGGAATCTTTTTGATTTTCTTTCTTAGGTTCCAGTTTGTTTGTTGGAAGCAAGTCTGTAACATTTGATATAGTGGCGTGGAGAATAATGTAGTGTTGGCAGAATAACATGAACTCTTCCCATTCATCAAATGCTTCTATTTGTGAAATTTTTTTTTTGACCTCGGCATCAACCACATAGTCCCATATTCCAAGCAAATCAGTAGCCTCTACACTCGTGTAACCTAAAGAGGTGAATCTTTCAAATTGGTGAGGGATGGTAGGATAAGTTTCAACACATTGAATTGGAGCTTTCAAATGGTTGAAGTGATTTAACATTGTTCTGGCAAATGGATGGTTGACACCTGCTGGAAGTAATTGCTCTAAAATAATAAAATGTGAGTTTGCAAATAGTGATGTCTCCTTTATAACTGGATCAGCATATTGGGGTAGCATATATGCTAGAGAAACTTCGGCGATAAATATAGAGACAGAATCTTGGTTGTCTAAACCAAGTTCCGACATAATCTTGTGGAAATTATCAACATTTTTCAAATCACAACCAACGGCAGCATAGCTTTCCGTTCTCAATTGTATTGGTGAATTGACATCATGCACTTGTTTTTCTTTCAAATCAATTATATCTTGTAATTCTGGAGAATTATCAATCATTTTACATTTATTGTTAATCAAATCTGGGTAATCAACATCAATGGTTGTAAAATTCCAAGATGTATTTTTATATTGATCTAGCATCTGAAATGGAAGTGGATCATAACCACAACCAAGATTAATGACATTTATTTTTTTTAATGGTAAAGAATTTTCCACTATTTTAAGAACGGTTGTTTTAATAGCCTCCATTCTGATCCAGTAACCTCTGTTGATTACTGGAGATCTTCTTTGGGGTTTCTTTACAAAATGCTTAAAATACTCCGCTGGTGGTTGTTTATCTTCTTTTCTCTCTAAAACAGTTGTATAGTATCTTTCAACAGATCTTTTTGAAACAATAGAAGAGTCATTTGTTCCTTGAATCAAGATATCAGAGTAAACTTTCTTTCTCTTATCTTTTGCTATTTTCTTTTGTTGCCTCTCATGTTGCTTCTTCAAAAGTTCCTGCTTTCTTATTTCTTCCTCAGACGACATTTCAAATAAATCTTAATCCAGATTCAAATTAAATATAATCTTCTGAATCTCTTTTATATGCTTCTACTTTATCAAAATTGTATTTTATATCGTTGGAGTAGTAAAATTTCAGCTAGTAACATGACTGAAAAATTTTTTAAATAATAATAATGCAATTTCAAACGCATCATCATGATGTCATACGATGGTTTTTTTCAAAGTTTGGTGTATGGGTGTATTCCAGAAAAGCCCTACGGTGTTTTGATTCCTGATAAGGTAAATCAATATTTCCGTTTCACATCTCCACTTATTGTTGGAGCTCTAAGATAAAAGAAGTTAGTGGCACAATAATATATAATCAAACTTTTCTGTTTCTCTTAGAAAGAAATCACAAAGATTTATTTTTACATGCGTGTTCCATACCAATGAGTGACAATATATATGGACATGGTGGGGAATCACGAAACGTGTTTGCCCTATTAAACAATAACTCGTCTTCGTCCCAAAATCTTTTGATAAGCAAAAATGACAATAATTCAACAGTAGAGAGGTTTGTTGATCAGAATATTTCAGGTGCCCAACAACAGCAGCAGCAGCAGCAACAACAACAACAACAACAACAACAACAACAACAACAACAACAACAACAACAACAACAACAACAACAACAACAACAACAACAACAACAGCAACCCCATCATATGATTCCTCCTCCATTTGCATCTTCTAACTCTGTACCTTCATTTCAGAATCCATTAAATTCTTCATCAAACGCTTACAATAAGGATTGTAAACCAAAATTACCAGAATTTTCAACAGTTTTAAATGATCAAGAACCAGTT
>BCGP01000006.1:426167-484025 GCA_001599335.1 [Candida] boidinii
CAACAACAACAACAACAACAACAACAACAACAACAACAACAACAACAACAACAACAACAACAACAACAACAACAACAACAACAACAACAACAACAGCAACAACAACAACAACAACAACAACAACAACAACAACAACAACAACAGCAACAACAACAGCAACAACAACAGCAACAACAACAACAACAACAACAGCAACAACAACAGCAACAACAACAGCAGCAACAGCAGATGGGACAGAGAGACTACCAGCAACAATTCCAACAAAATGTTTTACCCCAAATACAAGAGCAAATGAAGAACTTGCAACCAGATCACGGTACGCCTCAAGCTGTGCAGTACCCTTATGACGATCAGCCAAAGCCACAGTTGACAGTAAAACCAAAAAAGATCACATTAACAAAATATACTATATATGTCACAAATGAAAGGATGTATATTGTTGGTAGTAATGGTCGTGAAACTGTTTTTAGAATTATGGAAATCGATTTGACCAACTATGAAAAATTACTCATAATGGAAGATAATGTTTACTTTACCAGAAACGAGATTATGGAGGTGCTGAATGGTCTGGAAGAGTCAAGTGAAGGAGGGCTGACTAAACGTATTACTGCCATTGGTCTTTTAGGTTTTATCAAATTTACAAAATGCTACTACCTTTGTGTCATCACCAAGCGTAGACCTGTGGCTGTTCTTGGTGGGCATTATATCTATCATATTGATGGAACAGAGCTGATCCCTGTTTCTAACAGTAACAAAAAGCCAGATAGAAACTCGGAGGAAGCAAGATATATTGCAACTTTTCAAAACATAGATCTAAGTAAGACTTTCTATTATAGTTATAGTTATGATCTTACCAACACTCTACAAGTAAATTTTCTTAAGAATAAAAAACAGTCCCTGCGAATGAACCATGCTGATATTGCACAAACTTTTGAATTCAATGAAAGATTTGTGTGGAATGTTTCATTACTGGCTCCTGTATTTCAGTCTTTTGAGAGAGTTTATGATTGGTTCCAGCCGATAATACATGGTTTCATTGATCAAGCTAAGATATCAATTTTTGAAGAGCAAGTCTACATTACAATTATAGCAAGAAGGTCTCATCATTTTGCTGGTGCGAGATTCTTCAAGAGAGGTGTCAACGATACAGGAGATGTTGCAAATGAAGTCGAAACAGAGCAGATTGTGTCCGATATGCTGACAAGCTCTTTCCATGATGCGGGTGCTGGCTTTTATAACAATCCTAGATATTCCTCCTTTGTCCAGCATAGAGGGTCTATTCCCCTTTCCTGGTCCCAAGAAACTGCTCCAAATCTACGACTAACAAAACCACCAATTAAGATGAACCTTGTTGATCCGTTCTATACGACATCTGCTCTTCATTTTGATAATTTGTTCAAGAGATATGGAGCTCCTGTTCAAATTTTAAATTTGGTTAAACAGCGAGAAAAGACACCAAGAGAGTCGATTTTGGAGAAGGAATTTGAAAAATGTGTTAGTTACCTTAATGAATTTTTACCTGAAAACAAGAAGCTTGAATACGTAGCGTGGGATATGTCTCGAGCAAGCAAGTCCAGAGGTCAGGATGTTATTCAATGGCTAGAAGATTATAGTGAAAAGACACTGGAAGCTACAGGGTTTTTCCATAATGGAGAATCTTTATTGACTACAAAATTGCAAGTTGGTGTTTGCAGAACTAATTGTATTGATTGTTTGGACAGAACAAATACAGCACAGTTTGTTATTGGAAAAAGAGCTTTGGGACATCAACTGTATGCTCTCGGTTTAATAAAAAGTAAATATCTCGAATATGACTCCGATGCTATAAATATCTTAACAGAGATGTTTCATGATCATGGTGATACTATTGCATTACAGTATGGTGGATCGCATTTAGTCAATACATTACAGACGTATAGAAAAATAAATCAGTGGACTTCTCATTCCAGAGATATGATTGAAAGTGTTAAGAGATTTTATAGCAATTCATTCATAGATGCCCAAAGACAAGAGGCAATTAATCTTTTTCTGGGTAATTATACCTGGGAGAAAGGACTGCCCATGTTGTGGGATTTAAATACTGATTTTTACTTACATAACAATTATTTTAATTTTGGATTGAATTATAAACCAAGCTATACACATTGGTATACTGATAGGTATTTAGTGAATGAGTCGGAACAGCTTCAAAAGGATTTTATAGCAGGAAAAACTGAGTTTGAGATTAAGCTAATGGAATTAATGGTAATCAAGGTAGACGCATTTCCGGGTTTTATCGACAATTATTGGAATATCAAATATGTTCCAAGAGAGCTCTCGTCATTAAACACACTTTTTGAGTTTAATATGAATTCAACTTTGACCTATAATACTGAAATACATCAACAGGTTACATCTGGTCCTTCTAAAAATCCCTCTTCTAGTTTCAACTTTTTTAAATTTGGTAACTCTGCTAACTTAACAGATGAACCTCCTTCAAATAAGTCATTAAATGCATCATTAGCTGCTTCGAAATATGTGTCCCCTTTTGAATCTCGTAAGCCACATAGACAAGTGAAGCCATCTGGAAACCACGAACCAGAAAATGAATCAGATAATTTCAGTACAGAATCTGAATATTTGGAGGAAGAAGACAAGTTTGCGCTGAGAGTAAGTCAAGATTCTGCCAGAAATTTGGAAAGTTTTAGAACTAAATTAGTAGACTATCTTGAAAATAAAAAAGATGCAACATCTAAGTATACTAGCTTCTACAGGTCTCTGCCAGTCGTCGATCCGGTTTCAGGAAATTTAGCAACTTCTGACGATATTGAGAATTATGATAATTCTTATATTAACTTAGAAAAGACTCAAAACGGTTTGAGTTTTGTTGAAAAAGGTTATATGACAGACATAGTTGACGAAGATTTTGCGGGAACTGGATTCTCCAAAAATGACTCTCTTGAATTGTCTGCTTTTGAGAAAAAAGAAGAAAGCAAAAATACGGGTATAAATTCAGACTATACCACCGCTTTCCCTTTAGTTTCAGAGAAAGATATGAAAACGTATACTGATGCTGTTAATGTTAGTGATAAAGTCCATGTTTTCGAAGAAGTCAATGGAAGGTTATTGAATACAGAAAACTTGAAGATGGATATTACTCTGCCTAAGGTTGGTAAGAGGGATTTTCAATTCTACAAAGATTCTGTTGACATTTCAAGAAAGCCTAAACTTGCATCTGGTAAGAGTCATTCTCATAACGCTGATATCAGTTTCATTTCGAACGTACCACAACCTAAGAGATTCCCTCATAATCAACATTACATTCCTGTATCTAACTCATCGGATGATTATTACAAATTCTTAGTATCACCAGCATCTGTTGGAAATTATAACGATAATGATAATGATGATGAGAATAATTTCACAGTCGGTGGTTTACATAACGATGATACGGTAATTTCGCCTTTTTTGAACAATAATCCTGAAATATTGAATAACTACAACAGGGCATATTTTACTGAAAACAATAATAATGTCGGCAGTTACGAAAACTGGCTAAACGGTCAAACGAAATTACCTATTTTACTCGACTAAATAAATGACTTGAAAATTATCGTCTTTTTTGTATTAAAAATTTATATAATATACATTTAAGAAAACTTGATTTATATATAATACATCCTGTAACGTAAAAGGCTGTTCATCATGATATCAAGAATTAAACAGTTTTGAATATAACATCAACATTCTTGGAAATATCTTCCTTTACCCAATTTTGGGCTTCTTTGATTGATCTTGAGCATGCAATTGTAGATTTGATATCATCAGTCTTAATCCAAACTTTACCATTAACACCTATTGCAATTTCAAATTTTGCTTTTGTAACAAGTTTGTTAAATAATTCAGAACTTTCATTAAATAAAAGATATCTTGCGTATCCCAGTTTTACATCAAATAAATAACCGCCTTCCAATACACCGAAACCACCATCTTTACCTGTGGTCGGATCAATACATTCAATTTCAACATCTAATTCTCTATCAGCACATGAGACTCTTGCATAGACAATATCGCCAATATTTAAATGGGGTCTGTTCTTCTTTGTAGCATTTGGAAAAGCATATTGTGATAAAATTGCTGGAGCTGAAAAATTGGCTAATGAGACTCTGTAGAACTCACCAAAGGCACCCACTATAGTCCCTATCACAAAATCATTGACTTGTGGTATATAACGTTTGGTATTTGATTCAACATAGTATAATGTGCTTCCCTTTTTCTCTTTAATGTTAAGAAAACCATTAGTTGTGGGTATTATTGATTGGTTGTCAACGGGGGAGACAACAACATTTGGCCCTAAAACAATTTCTGAAGTTTTGGAAACAGGAATTGTTTCACCTGGTATGATAAGTGTTTCAGACATCTCTATAAATCAGTTGTCGATGATATAATAAATGTATAACTATCAGATCAAAACTGTTGAAATTTATTTTAATACAAGTTCAGAAAGATGACATCTTTATATACCAGAAGTTTTTTATGTTAGGGCTAAAATATAAATTTTTCCCTTCTGAGAAAATATGTTACCCGGCCTTTTACCTGTAAAATGGACTTTTTGGAGATTCTCAGGAAAACACCGATTAATCGGACATTTCTGTAGAGTGCGATCTGGTTTTACTGGAAAACTGTTTTAGATTTACGGTGATTCGATATGAAAGAGAAAGAAATGTTTCATTAATTAAAATATATACAAATTTCTATAAAAAAAAAATTAATTATACTGTTTATGAGGCTTGTCTTCCCTTTTGTTGTTTCAGTAATAGTTCTCCTCAGAAAAGTAAAGATTGTCCGCGCCAAAGATAGCATCAATAAGATCAGTATCTATTGTCATGGTATTTAGAACTGTATTAACATTGTGCATGTCACCAGCATCATTATTTGAAGGCATATTTATGGATTGACCATCTTGACCATGATAAATGTCTTGGTTACTTTCAGCAATGCTTGATCTACTGGAAGTGCTGACATTGCTTTTATGACGTGCTTTATTTGTGAAATTGTTATTAAGGTTTGTGCTAGACTTGTTATTTAAGCTTGCAAGACTATTGTATGACCTGTTGTTACTGAAAAGTGATTGATGTGGAGGTATTGGGCGTTCTTGATTCATGCTCAGATTCAAATTTGGAGCACTGCTATGTACCGAGTGTGAATTCTGAAGCTGGTGATAGACATTCGATTGTGGAGGCTGAGACTGTGATTGCTGCATAAATTGTTGTTGTTGCTGCTGCTGTTGTTGTTGTTGTTGATTAGGGTCATTTTGGTTGAAATTTTGTGGATTTGTGTCTACTGAACTCTGTGAACTCTTTCTAATATCAGGCATAAATGTTACACCCTCGTTCATAACATAAGGATTTGTGATATCAGGAGTTTGCCTGTAATAAACAGTTGCATCTTTGTCCACTGATCTATTGCTAGTGTGACCAAAGAAATGTCTGGTGCTAGGACTTTCAGAGGTGTTACTCATAGGCGTAGATGAAGAAGTTGTTGGCGTGTCATACTGCTGTAATTGCTGTTGAGTAAAGTGTTGCTGTGACTGCTGTTGTTGTTGTTGTTGTTGTTGTTGTTGTTGTTGTTGTTGTTGTTGTTGTTGTTGTTGTTGTTGTTGTTGTTGTTGTTGTTGTTGCATCTGCTGCTGTAGTTGTTGTTGAGAATGTTGTTGAGGTAACTGCTGAGGTTGTTGGTGTACTTGTTGTGGGAATTGAAATTCCTGTAGTCTTTGAGCACTATTACCATGTTTATCGTGATCATCTTGAGAGATTTTCTGGCTTAGCAATTGAGCATTATTGTCGCCTAAACTGTTATTTATTTTCTGTTGAAATTGAGGATCTGATTCTGCTAATTGGTGTTGGTGTTGGTTGGCTCTCTGAGTCTGTTCAGCATTTAATGTAGACAACTTTTGATTGGATTTTGAAGTTTTCAAGTTATCATCTACTGCATGATCTGATGTTGATGATGATTTAACAGATACATTAGTATTAGCTTTCTTAGATTTCTTTATTGAATTTGACTTTCTTGATTCTTTTGTTCCTGGTCTAATTTTTGTTTCGCTATTAAGATTTCCTAATCTCATTCTTCTATAATAGAAGCTATTAGTTGGGATTGCTGTACCAACACTAGTCTTACCAGCTTCACCTTTTTCTTCAATATTTCTAACATTACTTGGAACAGCGCCATAAACTTGAACTAATATTTGAATAATACCTAAATCTTGAAGAATTGTTTCTATAATAAAAGACATTCTTTTCATAGTACCATCAATTTTATATAAATTATTTAAAATTAAATTTCTAATTAAGTTGATTGCATTTAATAAAGTTGTTAAATTAATTTGATGTTCTTTATCTAAAAATTCTAGATCTATCATATTTCCATGATGATTTGGTTGGTTATCATTATTTGAAGCAGATTCATTATTTGTATTATCTGTGTTTAGATGTTGACGATCTTTTGAAGTTTTAAATAAAATATAAGTTAAAGTTAAAATCATAATTGAATTATAAGCATAAAATACATCGTAATAAAGAGTACCATTAAAGAAACCATTTGAATCTGTATAAGTTAAAATTTCTGCAGTTTTGAAAGCTGATTTTATACCATTTATTAAGAAAGAAAAGACCGGATCTTCCTTTTTAATAACATATTTTGGTGTATTCACAAAATGTAAGAAAATTGGTAAAGTTAATGTAACAAAATAATAATGATATTGAATATGTAATTTTGGTTTATATCTTCTAACTGGTAATGATTTATAATCTTTCCAAGATTCTGGTAAATTTGACCAAAAAGTTTCCAATTTCTTTTGAGCTATTAAAGTTTTTTCAATGTTAACCAAAGATAAAGGTTCCTTTTGAGTTTTTCTTTTATTTTCCATAATAACAAAAATAATTTTAGTTAAATTACAAGTCTGATTATAAAATACTTTAAACAATTCATCATGAACATCATCATTAGAAGGTAATTCTGCATCAATTTCGTCTAATGGTAAAGCAGAAGGTCTACCTAATGAAGAACAAAGAGTACTTTCTGCTTTAATTAAAGACCAAATCATTCTTTTCATTTCTTGTGATTTTTCAGGACCAAACTTATTTATGATTAAACTTCTATGTAAACCTAATGACATTGATTGTCTACAAGCTAATTCCATTAAGATCCATCCACTTTCTCTAACTTTAATACTTGATAGGTAAATAGATAATAAAAATATTAATCTAATACCATCAATTGTTGGGGTTAATACTATATCTGATAATGATAATTTGATAATATCAATGTATCTTGCTGTCAATTCATTGTTTAATTCAGAGTTTCTTGGTAATTCGTGTGGGTTTGAAAATTGTTGGAATCTTCTTCCTAATATCCAAACCATATAAATAGAACATATTTCAGCTGGACTTAATTTTAGAGGAGTTGGACAATTAGTCGCTGAGTCGTGTCTTGTATGATTGGTATTATTATTGTTGTTATTAGTACTATTCTTAGTATTAGTGTTATTAGGACCATTTTCACTTGATTTCTTAGACTCATTGATTTCTTTCCAAAACAATTCATATTTTTCTCTGAAAGTTTCTTGATTGAAGATAAAATAATAAGGGTGAACTTTTTCAAAAAAAACATTCATGTAACTATCTGCTTCATCTCTTTTCAATAAATTGATCAATGGGAACTTATTAATATTGATTAAATCTAAATTGTACAAATGGGTAGGATATTGATATACAGGTTCATTTTCTGATGATATTGTCTGAACAGAAATATCACGTAAATCTTGAGTAGAAGTTGGAGGTTTCTTTTGGTTATAAGATCTTTTAATAATAATATCACATAAACCGTTTAATAAGGAAGCAGTACCGTGTGATCCAATATAATGTGTATGACCACCCCTATCTATAAGTAGCCTTTCTCTATCGTAAGTCATTCTTGGATTCACCGATGATGGTAATAGATTCAATGCTTCTTTTGCCTCTTCTTCTTTGATTCTTAAATCATCTGATGATAAAGAGATATGTCTCTTATTTGTGTTTGCAGTCATTATAGATTCAATAGTGGCAGAATTGTTAGTTGTTTGTGGTGTTGGTACATTTGAAGTTATTGGTGGTGGTGGTGCTGTTGTGTTTGTCTCAATTTTTCCTACTTTAACAGAATCGGAAGAAGGAGCTGTAGTTGACATTGTTGACAATGTTGAAGATGATGAAGACGAAGACGCAGAAACATTTGTATTCTTGTTGTTGTTATCTATAATTTTGTTCAGAGGATTTATAGCAGAGTCAACAGAGGGGCTTCCTTCCTTCTTTACCTTTATATCTGGCGGTGAAGAGTTCTCCGTTATCGTCTGTGGATTAAATTTCATTTTTTTCTTTAATTGTTCATCATCTTTATCACTATGATTTAAATCTTCTAAACCTTCTACCAATTCTTTATCATGTTCTGGAGAAGGCATTTCAAAATTCAGAGATTCTCCTAAACTTATTAATTCGTCAATATTATATATATCTTTGTCTGGGAAGAGACCGGAAACAAGAGCAACAAGACATTTATAATGTAAACTAATATTTGAAACTGGACCATAGAATCTTTTCTTTCTTGGGATTGTAGTTGTACATAAGACACCTGCTTTAGAACATTGCATACAAGGTGTTATATTGTCATATTTCAGTTCATCTGAATGTACTCTTTTACATTTTGTCTTTCTAAGTTTACATCTATCACAACTGAAAAGAGCTCTTTGTCTACTTTCTAAAGGAACTATTCGTCTTTTTGATTGAAGTCTACTCATATTGGAAGTTTTAAAAATTGGATAATTTAAGATATTTTTGTCTTTTTATTTTTCGTTTTTCTATTTTTTAGTATTTTGAAATGGGGTATAATAAAATTTAAATTCAATTTTTTTTTTATTTATTATTATTATTAATGTAATTGCTTTTCTGTGTATTATGTTCCTGTTTTTTATCTTCTTATGTATGTATAGTTTGAAAATAGAAATTTTATAATACTATAAGTCTGAAACAGTTGATTTTCTAAATGGTTTAAAAAAATTTCAAAATTAACAATAGAATAGTAAATAGTCGATGCGTGTGGGGCAAGCGTGTGAGTATATATAAGATTGAAGATATGATACTATATATGTATATTTATATATATCTTTGCTAATACTATACTCTTAAGAATTGAGTTTTGAATTAATCATTCATGAAATGTGAAATTAAATGAAATGAGATGAGTAAGTGGTTGTATAAATAAAGATCGGAATAATAATTAAATTATTTGTGCATTCTATAACCGTTAATGTGTTAAGTCGAATATTGTATAGTCTTATGGTACCAAAGATCGAAGGATATATAAGAAAACAATTTAAGGAAAGGAAAAAAAGGAGAGAAATGAAAGTTAATTTTGAAACATATTTTTTTTATATATTTCAAGCTAAAAAGAATAAATAGTAAATGTGAAATCAATGACGATGGTTTTCCTTAAAGAAGAAGTATATGACTAACGGAGGTGATATAAACAATAGAGGCTCTTGTTCTTACTGAGACTTTTTTAATTTTTTATGGTTTGAATTTATTATTAATGGAGAAGCGGGAGCGGAAAAGGTGGCGGTTTTCTCTGTCGGTTCAGCGGTGTGCGGAAACAAGAGAAAAGTCAAACCGGTGCGATGTGGATTAGAAAGTTGCGGGGCAGAGAGAGAAGCGCAGCGGCGGAAGCAGAAAGAAAGTACGGGGTGATTAGTACGGGGTGATTTCACTTTTCTAAAGACTCAGCCGTGCATAGGAGCGAGTGGTGGGGAAATATCTGGGGCTGAAACCGCATGCTACAAGGTGCTTCAGGTTGAGGACTCTGGACGTCCGGCGGCTGGGTGATTCAGGAGGGGCTTATATAGCCTAAGAATGGGTCTTATTTGTCGTGTGATGGATATGATAGGTGGAAATGAGAGGATAGGAGAGTCTTATATGATTAACAGTATGTCTATGGTGGTGGGGTCTGTTTCTTTCTATTTTTTTCCTGTTTATATCTATAAAAAAAAGTTACCGATTCTTTACACATTTGATCAACTCACTTTATTTCATCGGTCATTATTTATAGATATATAAGTTAATTTATTAAAGTAGTTGTAGAATGGAGTTTTGCCACCGAATACACGTCAATTGGAAACGGACCATTGTCTTTTCTTACACTTCAGTTTAATTAAAAAAAAACGTCAAATTTGATTCTTTTACGATATACGAAGCATTTCAATCTGAAATTTTCTGAATATGTACATATATGGGTATATAATTGGGTACACTTTTTTTTAACAAGTGGTTCCCCTGATTTCCCTTTATGGTAAATCCATGGATCAATGTGTTGCACAATTTAATCAGTTAGTCTTAGTGAATGACCCAATTGGACTATCCTATCTTACGAGTGGTCGGTTTGATTCTTACAATATTTTAGATTGTTATTTCACTCCACAATTTGATTTTGATTTTGACTCACTAACTGTTAGGTCAAGCCTCAGATAGTTAAGAGTGGAGAATCTGATTTGGGAATTTTTCGCGATCAAGGTTGATTATTTAACAGTGACGGGCTTTCCAAAACCGGATTAATGACTATTGACGATATACTATGGGTCTATACTTAGGCGTTTGAAATTATTTCATTCTTTAAATGTACAATTTAATATAATATACGATTATTATATGATTGTTGAGGTTTTAATCTAAGGGTATTAATAGATGAAGATGAGGTATTGTTACGGATTATCTTCATGTTGAGCATTGCAGTAAAACATATCCACGTCATTGTTCTTTCAAATTATCGTTTTGTGATGTGATAAACATTTATATTTTATAGATATTTAATATGTAATTAGAGTGGCTGAAGCTAAAGTAATATTAAAAAAAAAAAATTTAAAAAAAAAAAATCTGATCAATTGAGTAAGACTAAGAGTTAAAGAGTGAATGACCGATAAAGTAAATTGGTTGCAGATGCAACTACAAGTTTAAATAAAGGCATATAATCCTTTCTTGTTTTTGCCATTGAAGTTACTCTATTTCCACCATGAGTTGAAGATTGAATTCAAGTAAAATGTTGTTTGAATACATGTGATAAGAGGATATCAGGAAACGGATAGATAGAGTGAACGGACAGTTAAGTTTCATGGGATGGAGTGGAATGGAATGGAGTCAAGTAGATATGGATAGATGGATGGGTGGATGGATGACTCTGGTACTGTTGATTCGTCATTGCGCGCGGTTCTTATACCACTGTCTAATCCAATGAGTGCGCCATTCCACCATTCCACTCTTGGCAGCTCCCGGGGCAGCTCAGCCGATGGATCCAACCAGCCCATGTCCCGCTCCACGGAGACGGAAACAAAACGACCGTTCTCTGCGGCCCACGCTCAGCTAACTAGCCAACCGCAGCGACAGCGAGCAGCAAGACCGGAATCGGAAGCCAGCGAACAGACTTCCGAAGCGGAGCAGAAACAAAGCGCCACCGTTTTTTCTCTTTTTTCTCTTTTCTTTTCTTTTCTTTGTTTCTCTATTTTCTCCATTTTCTGATCTTTTTTTCTTTGGAGCGATATTTGAAATTCTGATCTCATAAACGGTTGCATATCATTATGTGTACGGGTGTTTGCTCACTCCAAACTGTGGCGGATGTTAGTGCGTGCTGTGATCTCTTGTACAGAGGGACTTTCCCTTTTGGGAGCGGCAAAACATGGATAGAGAGTCTAAATCACCAAACCACAACCACAATCACAACCACAATCACAACCACGATCACAACAGTCATCTTTAGTTTGAGTTGGAAATATTTTCTCTGCTATATATTAATCTAATTCTCTATATCAATTTTATAAAAATCATTCATGAATTTATCATTACTTGCGAGTCTATATTGAAATATATTTCTCTATACACATATTCGAGATGTCACAACTGAGTTCACCAGGAGCAACAATTAAATCATCAGTGATTAATTTAATAAATACAATTATTGGTGCAGGTTTATTAGCCATTCCATATTCTTTTAAAACAGATGGTGTATTATTAGGTGTTTTAATATTATTATTTTCAGGTATAAGTTCATCATTTGGTCTTTATTTACAAGGTGTATCAAGTAAATTTTTGAAAAAAGGAGATGCTAATTTTTTCACTATTTGTTCAATTACATATCCTAGTTTAAGTGTTTTATTTGATATTGCAATTGCTATTCAATGTTTTGGTGTTGGATTATCTTATATTATTTTAACAGGTGATTTAATGCCTATTGTCTTACCATTTGGAGATTATTCAAAAGAACAATTAAGATTAATTTATATCTTGTTATCAGTTTTCATTGTTGTACCTTTATGTTATTTGAAAAATTTAGATAGTTTAAAATATACATCAATAATTGCATTATTAGCAATATTATATTTAACATTATTTGTATATTCAATGTTTTTTTATAGTTTATTTAATGATTTTCAAAATATACCAATTGATAAAAGAGGTAAAGTTAATTGGATTGCAAATGAAGGATTTAATAAAATTTTTTCAACTTTTTCAATTGGAATATTTGCATTTACAGGACATCAAAATATGTATTCAATAATAAATGAATTAAATAAAAAATTTTCAAATTTAATTCAAATTTCAAAAATTATTTTAATTTCAATGGGTTTATCATTTTTTTTATTTTTAACTGTTGGTTTATTTGGTTATTTAACTTATGGTAATACAATTAATGGTAATATTATTTTAGTTTATGATGATGATTTAATTCCTGTTAAATTAGGAAGAATATTATTAGTTCTTATGGTTTTGTTATCTTATCCATTAATGTTTCATCCTGCTCGTATATCATTTAATAATATTATTCATTGGGTTTCTGTAACTTTTTTCAAATATGATTTTACAAAAGATATTGAAATTGAGAATGAGAGTAGTGATACAATTGTTAATGAAACTAGTCCATTGATTAGATCAGGTGAAGATAGTGATGATAATAATGAAGATGATGATACAAAATTTGAGCAAGTTGGTAAAGCATTACCATTACCTGAAAAAAGATTTTTAATATTAACGACATTAATGTTAATTTTATCATATTTTGTAGCTATTTCATTAAAATCATTTGAATTAGTATTAGCATTAGTAGGAGCTACAGGATCAACTGCAATTTCATTTATATTACCTGGATTATTTGGGTATAAATTACTCAATACACATAACGAATTTTTAAAATCATGTCTTGATAAAAATGTTACTATTGATGAAATTGAAAATGAAAATGAAAATGAAAATGGTGAACATCAAAATGATCATTCAATTAATATTTATAATTATGAAATGAAAATATTAAATTCAAAATATTTAAAAATTGCTTCTTTGTTATTATCTATTTGGGGTATAATAGCTATGTTCATTTGTCTTTATGCAACATTATTTACTTGAATTTTATACATACATATATATATAGTTTTAATTATAGAATAAGAATTATTATCTAAAATACATAAATATTAAATTAATGAGAATAATAAAAGTAGGAAGAAAAAAAAGATAGAAATATATAAATGTGTGTATTAATATGAATTGATTCAATGAAATGAATCAATGAATGTGATTAAGGAAATGATTATTATTCAGAATCATCATCATCACTTCTTACATCTTCAGCATTTTTACCCGAAATAACTTTCCAAGCAACTCTTAAAATCATGAATAACCAAACAATTGTTATAATTTGTAAACCACCTAATAAAGTAAAAAAGAAATTCATTGCAGAATCAGTATAACAAATTTCATTTTCTGGATGATCAATACAATTACCATCCATTATTTTCATTGCTTTTGTAACAGCATGATAAAATACTAAATTATAACAACCATGTCTTAAAATTATCCAATTAATAACAAATAAAACAAAAGCAATATCACATAAATTTTCAAATCCACAATATTTTAACATTTTAGCACCACTTAAAAAGATATCACCACTATCCATAATTATTAAAATAACGTGACCAACTCTTGAAAAATAATAACCATATGAACAAATACATAAAATTGAAGTTATAATATGATGAGAAAACATTTGTATATAATCTTTTCTTTTTTCTTCAGTATTTAAAACAAAAATTTGTTGAATCCAACAAGCAGTTTGAATTAAATAATAAATTTTAAACCAAAATTCTAATTCTTTAATTGGCCAATTTTTATAAATATTATTTAAATTGAAAAAATAATCAGATTTATAATATAAATAAAATCCAGAACACCATGAAACAAAATAATAAATAGTTGACCAACCTTGTTCTCTAAATCTTTGAATTGCTTTAAATTTATGAATTTTAAAATAATGTGCTAATGGTTGTAAAAGAAAAACCATTAAACATGATCTTATAAAGATTAAACAAATAACCCAATAAATTAAGAAATAGCCATCATCAATACCAATACCATATAAATTAGTATTATTTTTTTGATATTGTAAAATATAAAATTTTTTAAAAAAATTATTATATTTATTTGGTAAAATTGATAATAGATGAATTAATGAAATTAATAAAAATGAAAGTGAAATTTGATAAGTATCTAATTTTTTAGAATAATTTATTGATTTATGTAATTTTTCAGAATTTATTAATTTTAAATTTTTTTCATATTCATTTTCATCTTTTTGTTTAATATTTTCTTTATATGATGATGAATTTTTTGAATTTTTTTTTAAAGTATCAATTGATTGATTATGCTGTGATGAAGTATTATTAGCTATCATTATATGTATATGTAAGGTTTTATATATGGAAAATTGTATAAATATAAATTCTAAGGGGAAAAAAGGTATCTATTTTCTATAAATACAAGTGAAGAAGTAAAAAAAAAAAAAAATTTTTTTTTTGTATTGGATTGAAAATATGAGTTATATGTATGTATGTATAGTATATTTCATATAAGATGAGATGATATTTATATTAGAATTATACCAGTATAATTTTCAAGTAACGAGTGTGCAATAATAGTATATTGTAATTGAAATCAAGTTGAATTTCAGTATAAATTTATAAATCTGTATATCTGTACTAATATATTTTGTATATCCCTTGTCTTGTATGAAGTAATATAGTATAGTGTAGTATATTATATTGCAATAAGTTCCCAAAGAACAGAATTAAAGAGAGTGAATTGATATAGGATAAAGAATGAATAGGGCAATTGGTCAATAGATCAGGTCAGATCAAACACGATAGATATATAGGTTGATATGATGTGATATTAGACAAAGTGAAATTTAATTAACGATGAGAAAGAAATGGGTAGTAAGAATATGACAATTTGGAGAGAATTAAGGGTATTGTGAAGTAACTGGAATTGAAATTGAATCATCAAGTGGGAGTACAGTAAAGCAATGAAATAAAAATAAAAATAGAAATAAAATTGAAGTTGAAGTTGAAACGATCAAGTGGAAAAATGCCAGGGAACAAGCACTAAAGAGGTACTAAAGATGGTTCAGTAAATTGAAAAGCCATGTAACTGCAATTGTAATAATTGTAATTGTAATTGTAATTGATTGATTGTGATTTATTATTATTTATTCATTGTAATTTTCTCATTGTCGTTCAGCTGTCGCCGATTGTCTGGATCTCTGGCCAGTCTCGCGGTCCGCTGCTGGGCTGAGCGGCTGGTAAGCGGCTGGCCTGTTGGCCTGTTGGCCTGTTGGGTGATTCACAAAGCGCGGTGTTTGACCTGGCAGTGCAGCAGACAGGGTGGAGCCGACAGGGTGTCCGGAGTAAGTCTGCGCGGCCTCGTCCGGCGGAGCTTCACCGCCCTTGTCCATCAGGGGCTGTACGAGGCTCACGCTGGCGTTTCTCCCTGTGCGGCTGTCTCGGGGGGATTTGGTACGTGGCAGCTGCAGTTTCTCCGCGAGTGGGTCACTGTCCACGGAGGTCACTGTCCACGGAGAACGCCAGCGGAAGGGGCGGGTGGCTGAGTGGCATTCTGGAACAGGTGGCCCGAGAGTGGCCCAAGTGTGGCCTGAGAGAAATGGCTGGGATGGAGGGCTGCATGGGATTCTGAAACGGGGCGCACTCTAACGCGTGAGTCTCATGGCTCACATTACTGCCAGGCTGCCGCCTCTCCCGCTGCCCAGGTGCCCTCACAACAGGCCGCTTGCAGGCAGCGCTCTCCCACAGCCACGCAACACGCAACACGCAACACGTAAGGCTCTCAGCGAAAATGAAAAATGACCCAACACCAACTGTTGTCCTCTTTCCAAATCTGATATTTCTATATTTTGATATCTTGATATTTTGATATTTCATATTGTTATTTGCTATTTGATATCTAATGTCTTTGATCTGGCACTTATTTGTCACTTGCCGTCTGCAATTCACCGTTCACTCTCTCTGTATCCGGATATTGCATCTCTGGTATCCTATTACAATTGACAGACAATAAACCTACATTCCACTAGTCTGATCCAATACCGTACCAGAAACTGAAGAATCTACAATACTACTTAAAATTATAGTAGGTACATATTTGTATATGTACACGTGACTGTCCTGTTTATGCAGTGCTGTAAATGATATGTATTAAATATATTATGTATATATTATGTATATAGTATATATGAATCAACCATTCATTGATAATAACATATGATGTATACCATTTCTAATATAAACTTCATCATAACTATTCCATGATTCATATAGAGTTAAAAATTCTTGAACTGTTTCAATAACTTCATCTAAATCAATATTAGAAACAGCTAAAAATCTTATAAAATTTTCAATTCTAGGATTTAAATTTGCTTGCTGTATATTATTATTATTATTATTATTATTATTATTATTAGTGGTATTAGTATTAGTACTTGTAGTATTAGTAGTATTCTTGATAGTATTACTGCTTGAATTATTCTTATTTAATGATGAATTAGTCGTACTTGAAATACGATGATTTAATTTCCCATTGTTATTTGAATTATTGTTATTATCAATATTAGATCCACCTCTAATTTTATCAATATTTTTTGAATTAATATTCTTATTATTTATATTATTTATATTATTTATATTATTTGTATTATTATTTGTATTATTATTTGTATTATTACCAACGCTGCCACCAACGGTGTTATTATTACTGTTATTATTATTACTGTTATTGCTAATTTTAATACTATTTCTTTTATAAATATCACATCCTAAAACTAAT
Organism: [Candida] boidinii; assembly: GCA_001599335.1. Lineage (NCBI taxonomy): Eukaryota > Fungi > Ascomycota > Pichiomycetes > Pichiales > Pichiaceae > Ogataea > [Candida] boidinii. The sequence goes on from BCGP01000006.1 coordinate 443,390, forward strand.
GTAAAATATAATGCACCAATTGCTATAATATGTGGTGGTAAAAGTAAATGAAGATCAGTTATATAACTATCATTTATAATTGACCAACAAGTTTGTAATTCTTCAGGTGAAATATCAATTTTACAATTATTTTCATTTTCTTTTAAAATATTAATAACATCCAATAATGAATCATATGGATGATAAACAATTAAATAACAATCTAATTCTTCAATTAAATAAAATTCAAATTCTGCTAATTTCGTTAAATCATTAGGTATAAATTCAGGCCAACAATTTCTAGATTCTGATAATATTGTTCTTATATGTTGTGGATTTTCTTCAATTTTACATGATACATAAATACATGTTGAAATTAATAAATAAACATTAACTTCTCTTATTGATACTCTTGTTAAAAATCTAGTTAAATATAATTCTGCTGTTGCTAATATTACTTGTCTTAAATTTAATTTTCTTCCTAATTTAATTATTAATTGATGGAAATATATTCTCATATTTGTATCATATTTAAGATTTCCATTCCCATTATTACCATTATTCCCATTTCCATTATTACCATTCACATTGTTAATATTGTTATTATTACTTGAATTATTATTATTACCATTACCGTTATTATTATTATTATTATTAAAATTTCTGTTATTACCACCATTTAAAAAATGAGAATCTAATAGACTAACTGCATTTCTAACAGATATTAAACCTTCTTGTGTAAATTGCCATTTCCTTCGTTGTGAAGATATCCAATAATTTGATGACATTTTATATTTTATATTGTATGTTTTATATTCTATATCTAATTGTCGTTTGTAATGTCTTATAAATATTTAAAATTAAATTTATTAAAAAAGATAGTGGTAATTCAATATCAAATTATTTTCAATCAATCTTTTTGTTGAATTCATATAAAATTTCATATATATTTGATAAGAATATATAAAGATTGATTCTAAGTCATCTAAATCATCGATAGACTTAGTTCAAAGTCAGGTTACTCATCTGGCTTATCTCTAGTACAGGGTGCCCTCCTTCACCTTGTTCCTCTGTTCTGTGGCTGCTCTGCGGCAGTCCAGGATCAAGCCTGGAACGGCCAAGAGGGAAGACAGCCCGCATCCGCATCCGCACCTGCACCGGGCACACGCATAAATACTACTTGGAAACCACGTGCCGCTCCCACAGCCCCAAGCCTCTGAAACATCTCAAATGTTGCCTCCCCAAAACCAGAAAAGAGGCAAACAAGGGAAAAGCTGAATTACAGACACGTGTGCACCTTAAAATAAATAAGTTACAGTCGTTTATACACGTTAAATACCGCTGGCTATCAGAAAATTCAATCAAAACACTGTTAAGACCACTCCATCAAGATTCATTCAAATCATTGAAATATATAAAAACTAAAGATATCTAATTTTAATTCTAACTTATTTACTATGATCATTAAAAATAGAATACATACAAATAAGATATAAAGCTGCAAATTAAAGACAAATCATATTCAAATCTCTTTATTTGTCTTCTCCGATACTTGAAAATGAAGAAAAATCTTGAAATTAAAGCAGAATCTCGAAATAAAACAAAAAAATACAAAAGATCACGTGGCAATTCAACAAACACAGGGATTACAGGTTTTGTCACTCTCTTAAAAATAAACCCGTGCACATTTACCATTCCACGTATTTTTGTTGGCTCTTCAAAGTAAAATTTTTTCTCTCCCGCTCTTTCGCTTTGTGAAGATTCTTGTTATGAACCTCTTTTCACTTCTCTTCCCTTCCTTCCTTTCTTCCCACATACCCTTTCACTTCATTTCATCCTCTTCTTCATTCCCAGTTTATGTTACTTAAACAATGATACAATGAACCGTTATAAATTGATCATCGATAAATCCATTACCCCCATTCTTTTATTTTCTCTTCTTTTCTTGCGTTTATGGACAAAGAATCATCTTTCAAGGTACTCAAAAGGAAGTTTTTGAAAAACTTCAATTATAAACCTTGGGGAAAGTCTCCGGTTAAAGCTTTCATACGGAAACGTTATAATGAATAATATAATTCATTAAGGAAAATTTGTTTTTTTTTGAAAATTATCATATTACTTTTAAGATTTCAATGTTTAAGTTTTATTCTTATTTAATTTACTTTCATTCTCAAATTCGTTCCTATTGAATGCTTGTTCTTTTTTTTTAAAAAAGAAAATTTGAAGTGAATATAAGTATTAATTAATTTGAATATTTAATAATTTTACATTATCTTGATATTTCAGTTTTATGGTCTTTTTTTTGAAAATAAAATTTTCCTTTAAGTTCCTTTAAATTATTATTTTTTTAATAAATTTTTAGTTTGATTTTATTGAAATCTTAAAATTTCAATTTTATTCTACAAAAAGTTCAATTTTAGATTGCTTAAACCATAGTTATGATGATTGTTTTAAAATTTTCTTTATTGAAGATTTTTTTTTCAACCCAATGGAGCTCACTCTTGTCCCATAAATTGCCACCTTTTCAAATAGTTTGTTATCTTTTTTTGCTTCATTTGAAGACAATTATGAAGATTTGTACTTTCAAAGGTACCAAACTAAATAAAATATAAAACTAAAATTAAATTTATAATAATAATAAAATTAATTAAATTTTTGAATAGTTTGAATCAGTTGATTTTAATCACTCAAAATTTTAATACTAATATTATTATTATTATTTTTATTAATTTGTTTTTTTCTTCTTTTTTATTTATTTATTTTTTATTATTGATTAATTATTATGATGAGAATAGTTTATGAGTCAAGCTCTGAGTTTAAAAATAAACGTGGAAGACAAACTAAACAATAATTTCCTGATTTATTAATCAATTTTAATTTTAAATTTTAATTCTTTTTCTTTCTTTATTTGACCTGATATATATATATATATATATATATATGCTGTAGCTCCCTGTAGTCCCCGCTTTGTTTTAATTTTGTTGTAAATGACTAACTATACCCTACTACCCTACTATTGAATAAAATGAATAAACCTTTAACGGATTATTAATATGATATATTATATCACTATCAGATATATACTACTTATTTTCACAGTTCATAGACAAAATGAACTGAAAAATATACTTAATAAATGAATGAAGTTTACACAATTTACAATTCATAATTTAAATAAATATAATAATAAGCATACATTAATAATAAAAAAGCAGTAAAAAAGAATTAAATTAAGTAAAATTAATTTAAGATAAAATAAAAGTTAAAGTTAAAATTGGGATCTATCTGGTACATTTAAAAACAATAAAAAAAATTTCAAACTAAAAAATAAGAATAAGAATAAGAATAAGTATAAGTATAAGAATAAGTATAAGTATAAGAATAAGTATAAGTATAAGAATAAGAATAGGAATAACAATAAGAATAAGAATACGAGAGGAAAGAAGTAAGAAAATATAAGAATATAAGAACCGTAACTGAAATAAATGAAGTAAAATAAAATAAACTAAAGTAAATAAATGAAATGTACACGAGACAATAAAGAGAGAGAGAGAGAGAGAGAGAGAGAGAGAGAGAGAGAGAGAGAGAAAAAAAAAAAATAATTAAAAAAGTCAAACTATATATAGAATAAAATGGAAAAAAAGAATAATAAAACAACAACATTATCAAAATAATAATAATAATAATAATACAAATTAAAGAATCAAAATAAAAAAGTCAAAAAAGACATAAAATATATGAAAAAAAAATAAATATGTATTTAATTAAAATTCAACCTTTCCAATGATCAGTTAATGAACTATCATGTGGATCATTTGAAATTAATTCTAAGAAATATAAAAATAAAACTGTAAAGATATTAACCCAATTCCAAAATTGCCATGATTGAACATAAGTTGAATCATTAATAGTATTAATATTAGTTAAATTAAAAAATTTATAATTTAACCAATTCCAAAAATGATTTTGTGTATCTAATTCATCATTATATTGAATCATTAAATTTGTATAAACTGCTATAATAATACATGGTGAATAAAGATATATTAATCTACTTGATGTTGATTGATCTAATTCTTTCTTCTTTTTATTATTGGTATCATTACCATTACTATTATTACCATTATTATTATTGTTATTATTAGAATTTGTTGAATTTTTGGATTTTTTCTTTAATGATTTTTTCTTTAATCTCTTACTTCTATTGTTTGTTGGTGAATTAAATAATCCACCACTAATACCACCACTTCCATTAACAGATTTACTGCTATTTCCTAATTCGATCAACGATAAAGAAGATGAAGGTGGTGAATTAGACATCATTTCATCAGAATCTGATTCAGCATATTGTTTATCCCTTAAACTACTAATACCAATACCATTACTAGAATTTCCACTATTGCCATTACCATCTCTAAATGGAGATTCTAATATTGGTGATGAAGGTACTGAATTTAATGGAGATGAATTATTACTTGAATTATGATGAAATTTATTTTTTGAAAATGAAGAAGATGGTTGTAAAATTGGTATAATCTTAGTAGCTGCAAAGAAAACTCCAATTCTATAAGCTAATGTTAATATAATTGGAACAGTTAAATTATTTGCAGCTAATTTTAAAAAATCATATAATGACTCAAAAGATCTTGGAAAATTTTCAGTTATAAATTTAAGAATAATATTGAAAAAAATATCACTGACTTTATTTGAATATTTTTCAATATTTTTTTTTTCAATAATTAATAAATTTGGATTTCTATTTATAAATTTAAACCAAATTGATTTAATTAAATTTTTAATAAAATCATATGAAAATAAATTTTTATAATTAAAATTATTTAATGTTAAATTTAAATTATCATTATTAATTAATAATTTATTTGTATTATCAATTAATTTATTATTAACAATATTATTTGAATTATGATGAGAAAATAAATTTGAAACTGAATTAATAAAATCTTTATTTAAATTATTTGCTTGATAATCCATTTTTTTAAATTCATCCATAATAAATTTAAATAAAGAATCAACATTTCTTTCACTTAATTCAGGAAATAAATCATATGAGCATTTAACAATATATGCAAACATTAATGAACATTCTAATGGTGAACCTTTACCTGTATATATTCCAAAAATTGTAATAAAACCAATACAAGTAAATGCTGAACCTAATAATGAAGCTGACATAAATCCAATATTTTGTAAATCAATTGGAGCTACATAAATTTTAACAACAAAGAATAAACATGCAGATAAAACACATGCAGAAGCTATTAAATTTATAATTGACCAAGTATCAGATCTATGTTTAATTAACCATTTTGACATTTGACCAATTGCTTGAATTGATAATAAAGAACAAAAACCTTCTAATATTGTAAATAATGGTGTTGAATTAATTAAAAAAATTTTCCATGCTTTAATTATAATATTCCACCATATTTTTTTAAAAATTGTATCTGTATTCATTATATCAGATTCAAAATTAGAAACTGTATTGTCATTAATTAAACCATTACCAGTAGTAGTACCACCACCATTTAAATTATTTTTTTGAAATAAAGTTAAAAACATGAATAAAATACTTGGTAATAATAAATGTTGTAAATAATAAATAAATGATGAAATAATACGATGATATTTTAATACTCTTAATGTTGCTAAAAAGAAATATAATATTAAAATTGTAATTGAATAACTTAAACCACAATTAACACCACCTATTTCAAATGCTAAAGGAATTGTTAAAATTATTAAAAATAAATAAATTGAAGCTAATATAATTCTTAATATTTGTAAAAAATTTTCTTCGTTGAATGAACTTAATTTATAAAATTTCAATGGTTTTTTACTATTATTGTTATTGTTTGCGTTACGTGAAGGGGTAGGTACTACTGAATTTGTTGAAGATGAAGAATTGTTCATTGCCAATGATGCTATATTATTTGTGGATGTTGAAGGGGTGATCCTTGAATTAGTGGTCGATTTTGTCTGTGCCAATTTTGGAGATATAATATTTGTCGTTAGGTTGACTGTAGATGAAGAGCGTTGCAATAATGATGATGTAGGAGATGATGAATCTGAAGAAGCTGCTGCAGTGGTTGAAGTGCCTGTATTACCAGAAACAGGCGATGGAGAAGAGCGATCATTCTTTGAGGATGTTTTCACTGTAGAGTCTTCTTGCTTAATTGAATTATTATTCTGTATCGGCAATACACTGTTGTTATCTATTTGTTTCTTTGAATTAGTATCATTTTCTTTCTGTGAATTAAGATTCGGGAGAGAATTTGGAGACGGGAGTGAAGGAGGAGTTTGTGATTTTGTTTCTGAATCTATATTTTCAATTTTAACATCCAACTTGGGCAGACTCTTTAGTAGATCGTCTTTACCCAGCGATGTGGAATTTGATATTTTGCTATCCATTATATATGAATAAAAATATATATAGACATATACCTACGCTATGTACAGGTATATGATTTGATTTGTATTAATTTAATGGTATTAAGATATTAGAGATGTCTATTTACCTTTTCGATATGATGTGATATGATATGATATGATATGAGACTTCAAGATTTAATTATATTAATTATAAGTGAAATATTAAATGAGTTTGGGATATGGTATCTGAAAATAAAAAAGAATTTGTTAATATACAATAGTTATATGAACATTTAAATTTATACAAGGGGTGTAAAATTTCCCCATAAAACTAGATAAATAATTTTTTTTTGGCTAGTCTAAATTTTTTTTTGCTTGTCAAAGGGGCAGTTGAAATTTTCGAAAGGAGGTGATGCACTAAATCAGATCCAAACTAAAGCTGGACATAAAGATCTCACAGTATCAGCAATACGAGACGAAGAAGCTAATGATCAGACGACATTTGGTGTTCTAATGGTACCTGGGGTTTCTGGTTAAGGTTATGATGGGTCACGAACAAGAAGAGCTTGAGCTTGAGCTTGGGCTTGAGCAGGAGCACGAACAGGGGTCGATTGCAGTATTGTAGTAATGGCACAGATTTGACTTGATTCACTGTTTAGCGTTTGTTTTGGAATGTGGATGTGATGTGAGGATGGGATGCTCCGCAGCCTTTAGCCTGGCCTTACCGAGTTCTGGTGGGCCGCTGTTGCTGCTGCAAAAGAGTGCCTGGCGGGCTAAAGTAGCTTGGAATTAGCCGCAGCGCGGTGTGATCTGTCCAGCCGGAATATGAGAAGCCAGCCGGAGGAAAATCTGGGATTTTGGGATTTTGGATCCTGCAGGAGCGTCCCGAATAGGAAACTCAGCTCTTGTTTAATTTCACGCAGCAAAAAAAAAAAAATTTTAGTTATTTTCTTGTTTTGTAAGTTTTTGCAGATGCTACTTTTCGTCTTGTTGTTGTCCTTGTTCGATGGGAAAAGAAACGACAATTCCCCATTGGATTTGCCACCCAATTTGCCATACAAATAACTTGCTACATAAAAGTCCCTTTGCTGTTTGTATATATACTGGTAAAAGTGGAGAACTCTTTGTGAAGGTTAAACCAGATTCATACTCATACTGCTGTTAACATGCCTGCTAACGTTGCAAGAAGGGAGAGAAGAAAGAGACAGAGAGACGAACAGCCAGTGTCTGAGCGTGGCGAGTCTCATTACGCTGACTCTCAAAAGGAGACTAGATCTGCTCCCAACTCAGCTAAAAAGAATAAATTTGGAAGAAAAGAAATGAGAAACGTCACAAGAAATACATCTAGAAATAGAGATAACTACAAAGATTCAAATAACAATAAAAAATATAGAAGAAATCAACCTGAGTCTGAGTCCGATGACGAAAGTGAAGAAAGTGAAGACAATGATGAAGATATCGATAGTGATGACGGTGGAAAACAAGATAATGAAAAATCAATGGCTTATAATGCGTTGTTGACTTTACTTAAACATGATCACCAGTCTGACGATGAAGAAGAAGAAGAAGAAGAGGAGGAGGAGGATAATGAACAAAGTAGGGATATTGATAATGTAGATGATGACAGAGATGAAGAAGAAAAACTACTTGAAGAAGTGGAGGGTAATGCAACAGATGACGAAGAAGAAGAGGATGTCTTAGTCGAAGAAGATCTCCATGAAGATGAAAATTCCATAAATAACAAGTACGATTCTTTCAACCTTCATTTTAATGATGAAGATAAAATTGAAAAATATTGTGAATTTTATGAAAAGAAATTAAATGAAATTAAAAAAAGTAATAATAAAAGAGAAAAAATTTTAAAATTAAACAATCGTTTAAAATTAGATCAATCAAATTATTTAGTATTAGATTATAAATACGATTTAAAATTAAAAGATAATGATTTAATATTAGATGATAAATATGTTATAAAGACAGCAACAACATTACCTTTAAAATTAAAATATCATAACGTTAAATTAAGAGTTCAAGAAAAATTCAATAAAATATTTAATTCTAATATTGAAAAAGAATTGGAATTAGAATTAATTGAATCTTTATTATCATATGAAAATATTAATTTCCAATACTATAATCAAAATTTAAAATTTAAAGAAAATTATCAAGATTATTATTTATTACATTGTATAAATCATTTATATAAGACAAGAGATAGAATTTTAAATAATAATGAAAAAAAGACTAAATATTTAAAACAAATTGAAGAAGGTTTAATTGAAGAAAAAATTGATGAATCACTAGAAGATGGTTTAAATTTCAGAGATCAAGGTTATACAAGACCAAAAATTTTAATTTTATTACCAACAAGAAATTATGCTTATAAATTAGTTAATAAATTAATTAATTTATGTAATTTTGAAAAAATTGAAAATAAATCAAAATTCAATAATCAATTTTTTGATAATTTTAAAATTGATGATATTAATAATGAAAAACCTGATGAATTTAAAGAATATTTTGAAGGTAATTCAAATGATTTTTTTTGTCTTGGTTTAAAATTTACAAGAAAAACATTAAAATTATATTCTTCATTTAATCAATCTGATATTATTATTGCTTCTCCATTAGGATTAAAAATGATTTTAGAAAAATCTAAAAATTCAGATAATAAAAAAGATAGTGAAAGATTTAGTAAAGATAAAGATTCAAATAATAATAATAATAACAAAAAAAAGGAAAAATCAAATGCAAGTTTTTTAAGTTCTATTGAAATTACTGTATTAGATAAATCTGAATTTTTATTAATGCAGAATTGGGATCATGTTAAAGATATAATGATAAATTATTTAAATGTTTCCCCAACAACATTTAGTGATTTAAAAGTTGATTTTAGTAGAATTAGAATGTGGTCAATTAATGATAAAGCAAAATTTTTAACACAATTTATAAATTTTAGTAAATATACAACACCTGAATTTAATAATATTACAATGAACAATAATAAGATTTCAACTAATTTATTAAATGGTGTTAAAATTTTTAAACCAATTGTTAAAGAAGAAGATACAATAATAAATCAATTAAGTCTTAAATTAGTAAAATCAGGTTTAATTAATAAAGATATTAGATTAAAACAAATATTTAATAGATTTAATTCAGATTCTATAATTGATGAACCAGATAAAAGATTTAATTTTTTCAAAAATTCTGTATTACCACAATTAATTAAAAAATCAAGTTATAATAATGGTATTATGATTTATATTCCATCATATATTGATTATTTAAGAATTAAAAATTATCTTAAAGATGATACTCATTATACTTTTGTATCTATTGATGAATATTCAACTCAAAAGGAATTAAATAGAAATAGAACTTTATTTGTTAGAAATTCAAACAATGCTAAAATATTATTATATACTGAAAGATTACATTTTTATAAAAGATTTGATATTAAAGGTGTTAAAAATTTGATTTTTTATGGATTACCAAAAGATCCAATTTTTTATTCTGAAGTTATTAATTTTATAGTTAATAATAAAATTAGAATTGATTTAAAAAATTTAAAAATTCAACAAGATTTAATGTTAAATGGTGGTGATGGTGGTAATGATGAGGATGGAAAACAAGAGGAAGAAGAAGATCCAATTGATCTTAATTTATGTATGATTAGAATATTAATAAGTAAATTTGATATGATTAATTTAGAAAAAATTGTTGGTTTAAGAATTGCCAATCAATTATGTTTTGGTGAAAATGAAATGACTGAATTTAAATAATTGACAATAATTATTTAAATTTAATAAATTTTACAATTTTCTTTTTTATAGACATTTAATAAAATAAAAATAATTAATAATTAGTATTAAGATAAAAAAAAAGAAAAGAAAAAAAAAAGAAAATAAACCAAAAATGTAAAGACAAAACGTAAGTAAATTAAAGAAATATGTATAAATATAATACGTAAAACCAGTAGAACCAAAAAAAATGATGATAAATTAGATTAATGAATTAAAAGAAAAAGCAAGATATAAATAAATTAGAATATGAAAAAAAAAAATGATGAAGATTAACCTAATAATTGATTAAATGCAATAATAAGACAACAAATTGAAATATATGGACTTGCTCTTTCACCTATTCTAGCACATTTCCAGAATACACCTAATAAACCTGTCTTATTTTTATCTAATATAGCAGGCCAACTCGAGTGTATATAAGTTGAAGTACATATGAGTAAGATAATGACTTGTAATAAGGATGTAAAATTGAATAAAGCAGACTTAATTCAAAAAAAAAAAGGGAAAGTAAATGAAAAAAAATAATTAATTTTTAGTTAATTAGTTAGTTAGTATATTTTAGTTATAGATTCTTATTCTTGTAAAGAGTAAACTTAAACTTACCATTTTGCTTGAATATTTTTTATTATTTCAATGAATAGATAATTAAGTGTTAATTGGATCTTGTGTTAGTTCGTATCAATACAAGTAATAATCATAGAAATATGAAAAGTTTTTATATATTCAAACACGGTTACAGGAAACAGACAGACGAACGTTATTGTCTCTTGTCGTTTCCTGCTACAGACAACAACAACAACAGCCAAAGAAGAAGAAGAAGACGAGGAAGAGAGGAGTAACCGCTGATCTCAGATCGATCCAGATGTTGAGACACCGTGGTTACTCCGTTTAGGCGGCCGAATTGAATTACGCGTGCCCCATGGTCAGCCACCTGCACGTGCCGTGTGGCCCGTTACACCCGTGCACACACCAAACAACCAAGTGATCAGATTGTAATAATTACTTGAAATGGAATAACTTAATAAATCAATCAGAACATATCATGGAAGACATAAGGATAAAAGAATAAGAATAAATAGAGTATCAATAAGTAAATAAAAGCATTTAGAATCAAAGGAGCACAAGTAAAAATCATCAATATATAAAATAGTTTTGTACCTTTTTTTTCCTTAAGGTATTCAAATAACCAAACCATTTAAATTTACGATCTATCAATATACTACTAAATTAATATATAGAATAACATAAAATAATTAGATTAGATTACTATAATTCATCAATTTAAATTCAATATATATTATTATATTAATTCAATATAGAAACAAACTAATATTCATTTTCACATATACATATATACTCACAAAAGCAGATTTACAATTACACTCAATATTATCATTTATTAGGGAATGTACGCTTATTATCATTCTAATATTATATAACATATATCTATCGATAAAAATAACTAATTATAAATTATACGAATTTACACTTTCAATTCAAAATCAAATAAATAAAAGTAAATTCTCCAAATTCATAAATCTCAAAATAAATTCAAGATGGCTACAGATGGGATATTTGATTTTGAAGAAGCATTTAATGAAGATTTAAATGAATCTAATATAATAAGTGATCAACATGCTTTAAAAATTGCAATGGAACCATCGCAAAGTTATGTTACTACTTTAATAAGTGGTAGTGATTCACAAATAATAAATAACAAAGATAATTTAATAAATCATGATAATTCTAATGGAACAAATGGTACAACGAATAATATACATAATGGGGATATTGATAATTCAAAGATACGATTAGATTTAAATGAAAGTATAAAAAATGACAATGATAATAGTAATGGGAAAAAGAATAATCTTGAAGATGATAAAGAAGAATTAGATGAAGAAGATTTATACGATAGATTTGTGCCCCGAGATCCAGAAGAGGAAAGAAGGATTCAAGAACAATTAAAATTATTACAAATAAAAGAATTAGAGAGATTACAGAATAGTGCTATTACGAGTAATCATGATGGAAGTAACGTTACTGATTATATTATTACACAACCTAATGAAGAATCTCATATGATTAAAGATACAGAAGGATTAATAGAATCAAATTATATAAGTTTACCATTAGAATTAGTAACACCACCAGAAAATTTTTCACCTGTATGTGGTAAAATATATAGATCATCATTCCCAAGAATTGAAAATTTTAAATTTTTACAAAAATTAAAATTAAAATCAATAATTTGTTTAATACCTGAAGATTATCCAATTGAAAATTTAAAATTTAATGAAGAAAATAATATTAATTTTTTTCAAATTGGTTTAAGTGGTAATAAAGAACCATTTGTTAAAATTAAACCTGATTTAGTAACAAAAGCATTAAAAATAATATTAAATCCTGAAAATCAACCAATTTTAATACATTGTAATAGAGGTAAACATAGAACAGGTTGTATTAGTGGATGTATTAGAAAATTACAATCTTGGTCATTAAGTATGATCTTTGATGAATATAGAAAATTTGCTTATCCAAAGGAAAGACCATTAGATCAACAATTTATTGAAATGTATGATGATTCAATACTTCAAGAAATTTTAAATAATAATAATTGGTTACCAATTCCATGGTAATTATTACACACATACATACATATACTTATATATATATTTAAATACAATTTTATTGCATAAATTTTATTGCATAAATAATAATAATAATTTATTTTTTGTATATAGTAAATAATTAAGTAACAATATCCAACAAGAATTAAATAAATCCAAAAAATCTTGAACCATAAGCAGCACTATTACCTATAGCACAAAGAACCAAAGCCTTTGGCCATAATTTCCATGAAAATATAGCCCTTCTTGTATTCATAATAACGTATAAAGAAGACCAAGCTGTTATTACACCTGAACCATTTTCAGGATCGTTATCGTAAACCATAAATCCACCTAATGCAGTCATAGTACCAAATAATAATACACTAGCGTTATTAGGGTAAGGTGAAATTGGCTTTTTAGAGAAAAATCCAATTAATGAACCTGAACCTGAACCTGAACCTACTGCTGAAGCAGGTCTGAGAGAAGCAGATTTAAACATTGGAGAAATAACTAAACCTGAAGTGAAAGCCCATGCAGCAAATGGAGTTGATGATATTTGAAACATTGTTTCAGCTATATGAGATCTTTCCTTTTGTGGAATATCATTTGTTAATTCATTAATTGTATTTTGAGTTTGATCAATTACTTCATTTGCTGTTTCAGTTACTATTTTCGTCACTTTATCTCCACTAGAACCCATTTTATAATATATATATATACTATTCTTTTATCAATATTAAAAGGAAAGTCAATTGACATAACCTATAATCATAATATGATAAAATATATTTTTATAAATTCTTGTAGTAATATAAGAAAGAGTTTGTGGAGAAGGTTTAAACAGTGACGGAATATCACAATATAAATTTCGATTGCTAATCTAAGATGATGCGATAAGTAAGAGTGACTGAAGGGTTACGTAATCACAGATACAGAGCCAGTATGTAATAACCAAAATATTGACGTATCACGTGCAAATCCCGAAAAGAAGCCATTCACTTAATTTTAATAACGTACATAATAATTTACAAAATAATTTACTTAATAATAAAAGAATAAATATAACAAATAAAAGAATAAATATAACAATTCAATTCCTAATATACAATAAAATAAACTAATTATGATAAATTAGTAAATATAAAATAATAATGATTTCTAATCATATCGAATAATGAAGAGGATCTAAGTAATATAAAAAAATACGAATATTAAAATACAATTAAATTTAGTAATAATATAATTTATAATATTACTAAATTTAAGATCTTTCACCTCTTAATCTTCTAGCTAATTGGATATCTTTCTTTTGGATAGTAACTCTCTTAGCGTGGATAGCACATAAGTTAGTATCTTCGAATAAAGAGACTAAGTAAGCTTCAACAGATTCTTGTAAAGCACCGATAGCAGAAGATTGAAATCTTAAATCAGTTTTGAAATCTTGAGCAATTTCTCTAACTAATCTTTGGAAAGGTAATTTTCTGATTAATAATTCAGTAGATTTTTGAAATCTTCTAATTTCTCTTAAAGCAACAGTACCTGGCTTATATCTGTGTGGTTTTTTAACACCACCAGTAGATGGAGCTGATTTTCTAGCAACTTTAGAAGCTAATTGTTTTCTTGGGGCTTTACCACCAGTAGATTTTCTTGCTGTTTGTTTTGTTCTAGCCATTTTAAATAAATTAAAGTGTGGATATACAGAGAATAGAAAGAAAAAAAAGAAAGGAAAAAATTTAAAAATGATTAAAATAATTTAAAAAATAAGTAATAAGAAAGGGGATAGTTAATTTATTTATATTAGTTTGAATTGATGAATGTGAAGAGTATGAAATGATAAAATTGCGCTTGTTGAATAAAGATCATTGAGTGTGATTACAGGGATGGATGAAAAATAAAAGTAAACAACAACAACAACAACATCGATGATAATAATAAAAACAACAACAACAACATCAACAATAACAATAATAATAATAATACAAAGAAAACAAAAACAACATGTAACATTTTTAGTACAATGGCAAACAGTTTGATAGCATATCAGTTAGTACAATAGTATACAGTATAGAGTATACAGTATACACTGTAGACGGTATTTGTTTACACTATTTGTTTGTTATTATTTGCCTGTTAGCTAGTTGTCTGTTGGTTGAGATACATTGGGGAATCACCGCGGTCAGTATGGTGCCGTGCCCAGAATAACACGCGACGGAAAACTCAGAACAGCGGGCGAGACTGCGGCCTATATTTGCTGTTGTAAACGATACACGGCGGCTAAGAGCAGTATAATAAAAGAGCCAGGGCCTGGCAGAAGCAGCTGTACAACTTCAAATACGCGGGGGAAAAGCTGTAGATCTCAGCTGAGACAGATTCACAGAGATTCACCCGTGCCCTGGCAGAGATTTAAAGTATATTGAGAGTGGATCTGATTCTCGGAGGGAGTGCGCAGTCTGGAAACTACGCGCCGGTGCGCACATTACAGAACGATAAGCTCGCATCTTTACTCATCGCTTGTCTTGTCTTATTATACTCTATACCTATACTCTATTATATTCTTGTCTGTTTACGTGATGAGTGGTGATATCATATCATACCGTATCAGATTATATCACATGTGATACGATCGATATAATTTGTCTGTCTGGCGACCATAAAGAATTGAACACTGAAATATTATTAAGTATTAAGTATTAAGTATTACATGATAGGATCTATATATTAACTATCGGTATCACTTATTCATATCTGAACTTTGAAATATTGGGTAACTCATTAACCGTGTATGAATGATAATTATATATATATACCTTCTATATATTGTCGTGTAACATACCGCTTTTTGTCTGTAATAAATAATATAGAAGTCGTGAACTGTAACCGTGAACTGAATCAATTGCAAATGTACTACACGATATATATACAATAGTAGACTGTATGTAGTAAAAGGGCAGGGTCGTGGCAGGTCGTGGCAGGCTGTCAGTGCCATTTCCAGCGCCATTTCCCGCGCTGTTTGCTGCTCCAATCGCGTTTGTACACACCGCATCCACCGTGATCGAAAGGATGGTAGTGGGTCTCGCAATGAGCCATCGCGGCCTTGTCTCCAATGAGACTGAAAAGAAACCGTGTAGAATTTAATGTAGTGTAGTAAATAGATTGAAGTAGAGCATAGTAAAGTCAAGCTCACAAGAGCACAAGAGCACAGGCCAGGCACAAGCCACGCGCATCCCCTGCAGCCGATCCATCTAACAGCGGACGGAAAAACTTCCCCTGCAAGCGGTGAATCATCCCAGCAAAGGGAAGTGAAGACTACACAGCGAAGAGCCCATAACAAGCTATGCTGGATGTTACGCATCGCTGTGTTGTCGCCAGCACGCGCGTTCTCCTGTACAATTCGACACGGACTGTTCCCTGTTCCCGCATCTGATAACGATAACAACGGGCTCCTGCCAGGGAGCATGCAAGGGCAGACAGGGCAGACAGGGCAGACAGTTCTTATCGCCTGCTGAGATATTCACTCCCTGGCATACTTGCCTGAGCAGCTCCGTCCATCCAGCACGGCAAGCCAGCACGGCAGAAAGCACGCCAGGCAGGGTATGCCAGCGTAGCGCAGAGATGGAAATCACTTCCAACAATGATATATAGACGCACTTTATTAGCAATGCATTGTTTAAATGCATACGTATTTTATTATTCCGGCGCTTTAGAAGAGTGTCAATATCAAGCTGTAGCATTGTTTGTAAACAAACATCTACTTGATCCTTTATCTTCCTGTTTGCTTGTTTGTCTGTTTGTTTGTTTTCATTTTTTACGCTCTCTGTTTTGTTTACATTACTCGTGAGTCTTATACCTCATGCTAAGATACGCTATGCTACAGTATATGTTATTTCATATCTCTTTATTTGTTTTGTTTTGTTTACTTATTTTGTTTTGTTTACCTTGTTTATGTCACACCCATAATTGAAAAACTCCATCATATTCATTCATTCATCACGGTTCATTCACACACTAAATTGTTTCGCAAATCTCTTAGATTACCATTTCAAGAATAATCTCTTTCTAATTATCAATTCATATCTTTCTATTTAAGAATTTACAATTCCTCTTTATTCTATATTTAATTTATAATCATTCATTTTTAAAATTTTCTTCTCTTTTTTTCTTTTTTTTCCTTTCTCTTCATCAAATTTAATTTGAATTAACTTTTCTTTTTTAAATTAATTATATTATATCAAAATGTCCGGTAGAGGTAAAGGTGGTAAAGGTTTAGGTAAAGGTGGTGCTAAGAGACACAGAAAGATTCTCAGAGATAATATTCAAGGTATTACAAAACCAGCTATTAGAAGATTAGCAAGAAGAGGTGGTGTTAAACGTATTTCTGCTTTAATTTACGAAGAAGTCAGAGCTGTCTTAAAATCTTTCTTAGAAAATGTTATCAGAGATGCTGTTACTTATACCGAACACGCTAAGAGAAAGACTGTTACTTCTTTAGATGTCGTTTACGCTTTAAAGAGACAAGGTCGTACCTTATATGGTTTCGGTGGTTAAATTTAATTTCATTGAAATTATAAAATTTTTAAAAATTCAATATTTATTATTATTATTATTATTTTAATATTTTTGTTGTTTTTTATTTCGGTTTATTTCTAAAATGGAATTTATTGTATATTAGTCAATTTTGTTTAGTTTATCTAACTTATATCTTTTTTTATATTATTTTTTAAATAATCAATTCAGTTACCGTATATTATATCCTAAATTTTATTTCTTTTGCTTTGTAAAAATTATAAATTATAAATATATAAATATATAAATTATATATGAGACCATAAAGGTAAAGGTGTTTCAAATTTCCAATTATTTTCATCTTGATAACTTAAACTATGTAAATATAATTCAATATCACTAGGTTCAGGATCAAAATAAATAGATTTTAAACAAATTTCACATTTTAAATTTGTATCTAATTTATCCCTATTTAAATTAGCTTTTATAACATAATCTTGTATAAAATTATCATTAATTTCATCACGATTTTTAATTACTTTATCATATATCTTTCCTTCAGAGTATAATGGATCATTGGTTATAGGATACCCTAAATTTCTTAAATGTATCCTTATTTGATGTGGGAACCCAGTTATAGGCTTACAATGAACAATACTCTCATTTAATACTGGATCATAACTTATTCTCTTGAAATAAGTCATTGGATTTTTAAATTCTTTAATTATATTCTTCATAGCATACATATAAACAATATTATCTTGACATTGATCAAACGTCAATGGAAATTTACCTTTAACTCTTGCTATATACTCTTTACGTAAACTCTTAGATTTCATTAATTTTTTAATATTTGATACAGTTTCATTATTTTTACCTATCATTAATACACCTGATGTTAATTTATCTATTCTATGACAAGGTAAAAATTGTCCTTGGTTTAATTCACTATCAGATGGTGTTGTTCTTAAGGATAAATTCATTGTCTCTTGTCTTAATATCTCTGTAATTGAATTATAAAAATAACTCTGAGTTGGATGAACTGGTATACCACATGGTTTATCAACAACAATTAAATTCTCATCTTCAAATATTATAGGAATACTACAACCACTTGTAGCAACTCCCGAGTCTGGCTTGTTTAAATACATTGGTTCATTAAATATACGACTCCAATCACGCTGCCTAGTCTCATAATTGAATAAATTATCACGAATTGGTGTCTCATGAATATGCTCATCATGTAAAACCTTATCTCCAGTTTCAATTAAAACATTAAATAAATCATCACCTTTAATTTCAACAAAATGTTTCTTAGAATTAGGATTCTTGATTAATTTCATCCTTCCACTCTTAATCTTCATTTCATGATACTCAGATGGCTGATTCTTAAATTCACTGCAATAAACATCGTAAACTGTCCTACCAAACCAACGGCCTTTACAACTGGTTCGGTACATATGGGTATACGGAATAACATGCCTTAACCCATCTTTGAACTTCCATATCTTGTCTATCCCTGTCATTTGATACACTACCAGAAAACACAAATTGAATATAAAATTACTGCTTAAATAAACCCAAAAGACTTTAGTATTCTTAAATATTATATGATTTCAATTCATTATTAATTAATTTCACCGATTCAATAAATTTCAAAATAAAATTGAGATGGACGGTTTATTACGTAATCCATACAAAACAATTTTTTTTTTTTATTTAATTTATTTATTTAATTTATTCCTCAATGAGATTTTATTTCCATTTTCAATTAATGATATTAAGAGTTTATCATATTACTCTGGAGTTAATCATTTTGAATAGATAATTAAGATCAATATCAATGACATCACCAGTAGAGTAAATTATGATTAAGAAATTATTTTATATATATGTTTAATAATAAAGGGTCTAGCGAGTGGGTAAACAAACAAACAAACAAACAGACAAACTTTTTGTTATATACATACACAGCTTTTAAAAATAAATTTTCAAAATGTCTGAATCAGATGATGAAATGCCAACACTTTCTTTACATGCTTTAGCAGCATTAAATGAATTTAAACAAGAAGAAAAACAAAGATTAGAAAAATTTGAAAAATTATATCAATCTGCTGAAGATGACTATGATTCAAGAAATATAGATGACGACAATAAAAATGAAAAAATAAATGAAAATGGATATGAATTAAATTACAATGAAAATGATGAAATAACAATCGATGATTTTAAAGAAGATTGGCAATTATCTCAATTTTGGTATTCTGATAAAACAGCTAGTATATTAGCCGATGAATTATTAGATGGTGCTGATGAAGATACAACTATTTGTATTGTAAGTGCACCATCTGTATTTGCTGCAATTAGATCAAGACCATTAAATTCATTACCAACTAAAAAAATATATTTATTTGAATTTGATAAAAGATTTTCTGTATTATCAGGTAAAAATAATTTTGGTTTTTATGATTATAATAAACCATTAGAATTTCGTGATGATTTAAAAGGTAAAATAGATAGATTATTAATTGATCCTCCATTTTTAGAACCTGAATGTCAAACTAAATCTTCTATTTCAGCTAAGGCTTTATTAAGAGAATCTTCTGAAAATTGTAAATTAAAGACTAAATCTGGTGATTTAAAACATAGATTAATTAGTTGTACAGGTGAAAGAATGGCTGAATTAATGCTAAGGACTTACCCAAATTTCCATATAACTACTTTTTACCCAGAACATAAAAATGGTTTAAGTAATGAATTTAGATGTTACGCTGATTTTGAAGGTAAAAATTGGAAATTTGAAAATTAATAAATTATATTCATATATATATATATATTCCATTGTTTTAATTGAATTTTTTAATTACCCTTTTTTATACACTTCTTTTAATAAACAATAAATTTAATATCGATATTTTTATATTTACTTTTCATTTTGTCTTAAATAAAATTAAATTAATTTACAAAATAAATTACATATATATATATATCTATATATATTATTCATCTTCATCATCATCTAAAACTAATGGATCATCAGCATCACCACTTCCAGAGAAAAAAACAGGACCAGATTTACTTGAATTAGTATTAATATTTGAGTTGTTACTATTGATGTTATTGTTGTTACCATTACCTGCAGCAAAATTATAAGGTCTGCCATGATATCCTGGATTATTAGTAAACGAATTGAAAAGACGAGGAAGTACAGAGTATCCATTGCCTCCCTGATTAGAAGAACCATTTCTACCAACCATTTGAGTCACTTTGGAAATCATATTATTATACGAATTGTCAGCATAGCCTGGTCGTTGTTGATAATGTGGTTGTTGCTGTTGTTGGTAATGGTGCTGATGATATTGTTGATTTCTTTGTTGTGCTTGTGATTGTTTTATATACTGCTGTCTCTGAGACTCTTGTGCAATTTGATGGATCCTTTGCATACCATTACCAATTATTGATCTACCACGCTCCATTATTTTGAGTTGTTCTTCTGTTAAATTATAATTATTTGATGATGTCTTTTTCAAAGAGTCACTTTGTGCAGGAAACTGTCTGTTATCTTGTTGAGAGTTATGCTGTTGAGAATGCTGTTGTTGTTGAGAATGCTGTTGTTGAGATTGTTGAGATTTTTGAGACTGACTATTGGCACTGACTTGCTTCTCTAAATTTACAATATCATCAACATCAAGATCTGATAACTCGTTTTCAATGGCATCATTTTCATCATCTTCATCATTGTTATCATTATTTGAATTATAAATATAATCCTGGTCTTCTTCCTCATCATAATCCTCATCAATTAAACGACCTAAAAGATTGGCACTTTGTAAAATATCAGCCCTTAATCCACCCTCATTACCAAGACCTGCTAAATCTTTTGCTGCATTACTAAATAAACCAGTTTTCACTTCTGTGTCGTTATTGATATTCTCATCTTCTTGTCGAGGTTCAATTGAATCCCCACCTTTATCCTTGTCATCTGTTTGTTCATTATCATTCACTTCTTCACTCCCTGTATTCTCAACCTTATCCCCATTCTCAACAACTCCCTCTTCCTTTTCATCTTCATCTTCATCTTCATCGTCTTCATCGTCTAAATCAATAGGATCAAATGCACTACCTTTAGCTGAATTTGATTCTGCTTGAATACTTTCAAAAAAATCATCTATCTCCTTTTCTGTTTTCTTTTCAATTTCACTCTCTGCAATTGATTGACTTAAATTAGCCTCTTTCTTAACCTTAATAGCTTCTTCTTCAACTTCTTCATCTGATTCTAAATCAATTAACTCATAATCTTTCTCAACTAAATTCAAATTATTTACTGCATCAACATCTGTATCTTTAGTATTAGCATCTTTTTCCATATAATATTTCCATTTACCATCTAATGAAAGTTCAATCTTGGAAACTTTAGAATTTTTATTTAAATTTTCTAAAATTTCAAGCATTTCACCAATAATATATAAATCTCCAGGTGCTTTAATACTAAATTCTAAATTACAAATTGGACAACAAAAAAATTCTAATTCATTATTATATGTTTTATTCTCAGAATTCCATTTTTTCTTTTGCCTATAATTAAAATCAATTGTTCTTGTATTATACTTTTGTGGATTTAATGGTCTCCTCTTGGCATCATCCAATAAAGCTAAAACTTTTGGCCTTGCAATAAAAGAAGCTTGGTTTCTTGATACAACATTAAAAGGTGATAGACGGTTTAATTCTCTAAATGAAATTAAATCAAAGCAATCAAGGTGAGAGCAAACACGAGAACGCACAGGAATTCTTATTCTGTTTGATGTGATTGGGTCTAATAGCGATATTAACACAGCAGATTCTACTAGGTCATCATCATCATCGTCAACAGCTTCTCCAGTTTGCTTTTGCTGTTGCTGTACAAAATGATTTGAGCCAGAAAATTGTTGATTGTGAGCATTATATTGAGTTTGGTGGCCATTCGAAGCAACACCGAGTTGGGCAGATTTTGGGGCCCCAGTAGTATAACCACTTACACTAAAAGGAGACACGTACCCATTTGATATTTGTCCAACGTTATGGAATCCAACATGATTATAGGCAATATTTGGATTGTTTGGATGAATATTCACAACATTTCCAACACGAACTTGGCCATTCCGAGTATGCTCATAGGGGATTCTGACATTGTTATATTGTTGGTATTCAGTTCGATTTGTAGGAGTTTGATTAACTCCATTATTTGGAACATTGTTTATTGGATTATTAGCTTGAGTTCCAGTTCCTATAGCATCCAATAAAGCATCAATCTCTGCAGAATCGTCACTAAAATCAAGCGTACTATCCTCTGGTGCTACCCTTGAAGTATCTATTACTTTTCTCAAATTAGGATTCGTAGTATCGTTTTTATTTAAACTAATTGAGCCTGAATTAATTGGATGTGTGTTATTTTCTATATTTACATCTTCTGGACTATTCAGAGGATCCCGATTTCCGCTGGCGTGGTTGTTTTCACCTTCCTTTGCATTGTTTTCTCTTGAGTTCTGGTGTCCAGTCAGTTGTGATAGTGGAATTTCATCTGTCGCATCCTCTGGTAAATCTGTTGTGGCGGATTTTGTGGCTTTTGAATATTGAGAAGGATTAGGCGTCGGTATACCATCAGCGGTTGCATTATTTTCTGGAGTAGATCTATTTTCGTTGGAAATATTTATATTGAGTGATGTCTCTGATTTGTACTTGAATTTTACAATAAAAGTCTTTTTGGTTTTAGGAGTTCTCGTGGCCTTCCTTCTTTTAGTTCTTGGTTCGTCAAAATAATCTGGATCATTTTTATCTTTATCACTATCTTCTCCTTCGTTTTCTTGAATTTGATCTTGACTTGAGGCTTTCTTTAAAGATAATTTTATTGACAATTTTTTAGGCACATTTTCTTGACTGTCATTATTTATATCTGAATTATCGGCTGATGGGCTTAGATTAAGCCGCAGCTTTCTATGTCTTGTTTGTAAGGGCATTTTAATATTATTTCTTATCAAATAAATAAGTTATTCTTAAAATAATATAAAATGTATTTATTAGTCTATCGGTGTTCTAAAATGATACATGCTCTATCTTGAAATATTATTAAATATCTGTAGCAGTGTCTGTACTCAAATATGCAGTCCAATTTTTATTCATATAAGGACCTGAAGTTGTTTGAAAATTCTTCTACCTGCTTGAATCTAACCTGAAAAGTTGTGATTTTTAGATTTTTTTTACTTGTCTTAATATGCTTTTCCAGGGCAACTTTTCCTATGAGAAGAGAATAAACTTAGATGACTATAAAATACGACTTGAGATCAATATTCATACTCATGATACATCTATTAAAGGACATGTAAAGTGTTATTAATCTGCTAGACAAGTTGTATGTTCGCCCCTTTATCCGCAACTTCATGTCTCTCTTGATCGTAACCTTCAAACTCCAGTGTAACAAAGGAAAGAAATGTCTCAATATGTGAGTATAAGTGAATTTCTTTTGTTTTGTTACGTAATCGCTTAGTAAATACCCTTTCTGTAGATAAAATCCGACTCTCTCATTTAGTGACTTCTACTAAAGGTGAGTTGCCCATTTGGGATGAACTAACCTAATAAATCATTGTGGTAACTTTCAAATTAAGATTTTCATTTGCAGAAGAAAACAACCAAATATTATACAAGTATTTCATTAATCGTTTTATTATTGCGCTAATTTACAAAAATATACATTATAGAAGAATTATTTATATATTAAATACCGGAAATCATGCTTTAATTATACTTATATAGCACCTTCGTCTGTAGATGATGTCCTCTTTTTGTACTCAGTGATCAGGCGTACAGCTTCATTTAGCTCTTTTAAAGCTGTTTCTGCGTCTTCATAGTTAATGGCAGAAATTGCAAACTTACAACATTTTGTAGCAGAGCTCAGAATATCATCTGCTGCCATTTGTTTCTCCAGATCCTTAACATCAATGTGTTTATTGACTTTGGATGAATCAGGGGTCTCTTCATGTGTATTAGTTTTGAGTTCCTGTTGTCTCTTAGCTATTAAATCAGCTGGAGATGTGAAATTTGATCCAGGAGCCGGCGATGATTTATTTTCAACTGATGATACTTTATTATGAGGAGTCAAAACTTCATCTACTGTATTATTCAAAGTTTTATCTACTTCACTGGTATCATTATCTTTCTTGTTTTCGATCTCAGAAGAATTTTTTGGTGCGTCTGGGAACTTATTAGCAAACTTTTTATAATAATCTCTACGTATGTACTCTCCTAAATTTGAATCATATATATAATTAGCGTCAAAATAATCATCTTCTGAACCATTTTCTGACTCAGCGTCCTCTTTATCCTCAATGTTTTCGGGTTCTTGGTCATCTGGCATCTCCATAACTTGGTTAATCATATCGCTGATCTCCTTGTCAGTGGGATTGTACTCTGAGTTACCATTCATGACATCCATATTTTTGGGGTTCAACAAATTTTGAAAATCCTGGTTTGGATTCTTATTTTTATTATAATTTTCCTTTATATTTTTTATTTGATACTCACACCATTTTATTATATTTACCAATTTATCATTAGGAATATTAAAATCCTTGATTTCATTTTTACAGTAGTTTAAATATGCCTCATCACTAGAATCAAGAACTTGGCTTATTATTGGTTCAGAAAGATAGTTTTCAGACTCTCTGAATTTCGATTGAAAAAACTTGGCTTCATTCTGTATATCTATTTTATCAGAATCTATCATTTCTTCACCATTATCGTCTTCAACTATAATGTCAGCGTTTTCATTATCAGTATTTTCAATGGCTTTTTGTTCCTCATGGACAGAATCCTGAGAATCGTTTTCGAATGAACCTTTTTCTTGATCTTCCAACGTCGTTTCATCAATTTCTTTTCGTAATTCGTTTAGTTCCTTTTCTGATTGGGGTATTTCGTAACTATACATTTGATTACTAACTTCAAATCCTAAACGGCAATTGACTAAAAGGTCAACTGTCGCCAAAGAAATTGTTGATTTTTCAAAATCTCCTAAAACTTTATTGAATGATATAGAACACCATTGATTGATACACAATCTGCACAAATTATCATCATTTAAAAGTTCACTAAATTTATGATCTACTCCATTAATATTAAACTTCTTCTTTTTTTCAGTCTCATTTTTAAGCTCAATTGATTTTATTAGTTCTAGAGAGTTTATAATAGATGAAATCAAGACTTCTAATTCATCAATATCCAAGTTAGAATTTACAGTAGACTCGTTTTCATGTGCACGCATTAATTCTTGTAGTATTGATAATCCAGTAATGTATTGAACTAATATTGCATTGTTTTTTAAAATTAAACTATTTCTTTCATCTTCCTTTTCTTGATCAGTCTTTGAACTTTTCCCACCAAAGACATTGTTAAAAAATCCAGAAGTGTTATTCTGATTTTTGGAATTCAAAATAATTAGTTTAGTTAGTTTCTTAAAAAATGTGAATATCTCGCTGATATTATAATGATCTTCATCATATTTATGTATCAATTTGGAGAAAGAAGAACCTTCTGATATTTCCAATGAAATCAGATTCTTAAAAGATTCGTCTGCTGACATATGACTAGTGTTGGCTTGAATAGCTATCTGTATTACTTATATGTTTTTGTATTCACCACAATAGATCCCTCCACGCTTATATATAAGAGATGATATGCTCACAGCTTTAGGAGAAGATAAGATAATCAGGATCACATTTAAAAAGTCCAGTATTATGTAATCAATTAGGTAACACACAAATTATTGATGGAAGTTTTAGTTTTATTCTTTACTTTTTGATTAGCCATTAAGTTACATTTAAATCATATTTACTAATTTTGAAAATGGTATAGATAGTTAATTGGAAAAATAATACAGAAAAGAAAGAGATGAGAAAAATGAAGAAAAAATAACAAATGTTCAAGAATGACAATGTAAAAATGAAGAATAAAAAAAGTTAGAGTAAGTTTTAAAAACATTTTCTATAAAATTTTTGATAAAAATACACAGAAAACCCCACTGTTTATTTATGAATGGCATAAAGGCAGTGATAAGGGATAGATAGAGAAAAAGAAAAGAAAATATGTAGAAAAAATAAAATATATGTAAAATAGAGTCAATTTTAAGCTTCAACAGATTGAACTTCTGAAGGTAATAAGTTTCTGTACTGATGACGAGAACTTTTTGATGGGGAGTCAGACTTCTTTGAAGTGGAAGGAACTGAATTTGCAGCGGCAGCGGCAGCAGCAGCAGCAGCTGCTGCTGCAGGAGTATTAGAAGCTGAAGAGCCATTTCTATTTCTGTTGGTGTTGTTGACATTGGTATTGGAGCTTTCAAAATTTAAAGATGATTTCGATCTTGCAATGTTTAATCTTGTAGAAGAGTTGTTTGATCTTGAATTTGATTTTTCAAAAGAACCTTGTTGTTGTAATTGTTTCTGTTGTTTTTGTTGTTTCTGTTGATATTGTGCAGAACGTGAATTTGATGGACTATCAGAAACACCATTACCATTAGAAGACATAAATGGATTGGCTGGGGTCTCATCAAGGTCATCGGAATATGAAGATGATTGAATACTAACATTATTATTACTTTCATTTCTTAAATTAGAACTTACAGCAGGTTGTGCATTTCCAGCAGCAGGTGAATTAACACCAATTCCAACACCGTAAACGTTATGATGACCTTCTTTCATTGGACTAGTATTTGGACTGTGATTTCCATCGTGACCGACACTGATGAAATTTTTAGTGAATGAATTATTAGATGTCATTCTATTACCGTTAGTGTTATTGATATCTGAATCACCAATTTTTTGAAAATTTCCAGAATCATTGGATGTTAATGACATTGTAGTATTATCACCAAATTGGAAATTTGTCTTTTGATGGTATAATTTATCATTTGAAGTAGAATTTGGAATATCTTTTGAAGCAGCAGGTGCTTCAGATGCATCATAAAATATATTACTATCAGTAGTGTTATTATTTGGAAGTCTATTTGAAGATAATTTAACGTTAGGACTGCCAACGTTATTACTATTACTATTATTGTTTGTATTTATGAAACTACTTCTATTTGAACTGAATTCAGTTGAATTTAAATTTTCGTTATCAACTATTTCATCAAAATCATCAAAATCATAATTATCATCAAAGTCTTCATAAGCGTATTGTTGCTTTTCTCTAGTATATAATAAACCATCTTTGAAAGAATCAAATAAAGAACCAAAACCAAGAGAACCTTGAGATAATTTCAAGTGAACCATTTCTTTGAAAACTTGAGTCCAATCATAAGTACTCCATTTTTCATTAAGACTATTTGGAATATTTAAACTAACTAAATTATATGAATCATCAACATTTAAATATTGTGTATGTGGTAATTGGGGTAAACCGAATAAAAGAGAATTACGGTCATCTCTAGTAGATAAGAATTTAGTTGGTCTACCATAAAGTTTAAAAGAGTTCATGATTGGGATCAATAATCTAATCATAGTTTCAGCAGGTTCAACACCTTGATGAGTTTCTGGAATGATATAACATAATTGAGTCTTAACAACTCTAATATCTGGAGTTGAACGTATTGATAATGATCTTGAACGAGTACCGCCATCGTTATTAGAAGTCATAGAACCATTATTGTTATTGTTGCTAGTCATGTTAAGACTTTGGTAATAACCATTACTCAAACTGAAATTAGAGGCTAATGAATCTAATGAGGTTCTTGAACCTGAACGAGCAATTGGAGCCTTAACTAATTTAGTCAATGAATTTGAACGTGAATGAGATGAATTTGATTGACCCATTTGAGTTGATTTCAACTTTTGAGAATATAATGAATTTGAAGATATTTTTCTACTAATTGAATTTGTGAAACTTCCAGAAGATGGGATTCTATTTCCACCTTCTTCATTATCGATAGATAATATTCTATTTAATAAGTTTTCATTGATAAAACAATGACCAAAGACTCTAATTAATGAATTTGTATCAATATGAACTGGACTTTCAGGATAAATTGACGAACAATTTTTGACATCTCTAATGGTGGCTAAAAGATGTTTCTTCTTTTTATTTTCATTTAAGTAAACTTCAATTTTACCAGTTGATTGAGCGTTGATTAACTTCTTCTTTTTAGATGAGAAATTTGAAACTGATTGAGCAGGGTGAACAACGACGTAACATCTAATCCATTTATTATTTAAGAATGGGAATCTTAAGACACACCATTCTTCCTTTAAATGTTTATTATTAGATGCTAAAACGACTCTAACATCTGAGAAATAAATAGCTTTTGCAGATAATAAAGCACCTGTAAAACTTTCTTGTAATTGTTTATATTCAAATTGAGATAATAATAAATTAGAGTATAAGAAATTTAAATCATTTTCATCTTTTAATTTTAAATTATAAGATTTTGAATTTGTTAATTTTATTTTTAATATTAAATTAGAATTAAAATCAATTGATTTTCTATCTTTAGATTTAATATTTGGGTATACAAATTGAGCATCTGAAATATTAATATAAACTGGTTTAAAAGTACTTGCATCTAATTTATCATCTAAGATATTACCATTATTATCTAATTTCCAAATTGCCAATTCAGTACCACTAAGTCTTAAAGTAACACGAGTGAAAAATTCCGGACTTGGGGTTTGATCTTGTGAGAAAGTATTTGAAGTTATTGAAAGTAAATGTTGAGGGTTTTGATTGTTTGAATTTATTGAATTTGTGTGATTATGGAATCCTGGTGGAGGAGAAAAATTGTTATTATTATGTAAAGAATGTGACCTTTGAGATTTTAATACAGAGTCATTTAATAATTCGAAAGAATCATTATTATTAGTTTGAGCTTCTAATTCCAATTCACAATAAACTCTTGCTCTTTGAGCATGAATCAAAGTAACAATTGGTTTTAATTCACCAGGTAAATTTGCTATATCATCTAAAGGAGTTAAAAAATGAGAAGAAGAGAAAGTTGATCCTGAAGATTGACGTTTTCCTTGATTTGCAGAAGTTTGTCTTAAAAAAGAAGTTGGAACAGATGATATTCTCTTTGCTGAAAATTGTTTATTTGTTGATGAACTTCTTGATCTTGGACCAGAATTAGAACCGCTACCATTTGCAAAAGGTTTTGGTGCTGGTGGTGGGATTGATTTTAATTCATTTAATTGTGATTCAGTGAGTTGCTGTTGTTGTTGTGGCTGTTGAGATATTTCTTGTTGAGGTTGAGTTGCTACTGATGAATTGTTTTTGTTGATCTGTTGCTGTGTTTTAGCGTTTGAATCTGTATTTCCAACTACTTCATTCTGTTTCTGTTGTTGTTGTTGTTGCTGTGATTTTTGAGTCTGTGATTTTTTATTGGAAAGAGAGAAGATATTTGAAGGAGTTGAAGTTGATCTTTGTTTTTCTTTTTCATTTTTTTTATTTGATTTTGAATTTTTCTTATCTTTATCCTTTGGTTTTAAATGGAAAAATTCTCTGAACCCCATTTTTTAAGTATTTAATTGTATATTTGTTTATTTATTTTAATTGACAAATTTCAGATTTAGTCGTGATAAAGGTAATAATATATATGATAAAATTTGAATGATTAATAAATTGTAATAAATTGAAATCAAGATGAAAATCAATAGTCAAATGCAAGAAGAATAGATTTCTAAAAAAAGAAAAAAAATTCAAAAAAATTCTAAGACTATTTTTGAGATATTATGATATGATACAAAAATAGATAAAAAAAAAAGTATCTATAAGTTAGTGTAAAATTTGTACAAACAATGGATCGAAGAATCAAAGAATTAACGAATCAGTAAATCAAAATCAAGAAGATAAGAACTGATTTGAAATTGATCTTTAGCAAGCAATAAAAAAAACAAAAATAATACACAATAAACAGTGATACCACCAGGCACGAAATTAAAATACACGCTGAAAGAGAGGAATACTGTTATGTTAGAAAAAGACACAGACAGACAGACAGACAAAGAGATACTTACAATAGCTGTGTATCTTCCGTGGAGTGGATTTCAATTGCACTTGGACTGCTGATAAAATAACTAACTAACTAACTGAGAGCTGTAAGTTATTATCATTAATGAGATGTAATAAAAAATTTGGAGACAATTGAATATGGAAATACAGGAAGAGTATGATTAAATCACAAATTTGGTGGAAAACTTAAAGGTTCAATTTTAAAGGATCAATCAATCAATCAATTAGAATCTAGTATAATAAACTATTGTTTGTTGTTGATTGTTAATAACCATAAGATCACTATAGTACAATGGCGGTAATTATCGTTAGTTTAGCCAATGCTGGATCAGTTGTGGCCAATGAAGCTCTGTTTCCACTTTTTGGACGGGAAGGAGGGTGCGGGCAAAGAATATGAGCCGCTGGGGAAACGGCAATGGCGTCGGAGCAACCGGCATAGCGCATTCCAGCTTTCCCAGCTTTCCCAGCTTTGCCATTGCCAATACTTCCAAGAGTTTCCTCCAGCAGTTCCAAGAAACCTGATCCGGCCGGAGAGCGTGGGCCGTATCTGGAGGTGCGTGGGCCGAAGGTTGGCTGTGGGAAGCGAGTCTTCTTTTTACCTGCCGTCTCCCGGCCCTTTGCGGAGAACGAAAACCGGTCCAGCACGCAGAGAATGCCGGGCCGTAGACTTGTGGCGCGGAGGAAGGAAAGTTTCCAAGAATAGCGATTACGTAGTTGCTGGTTCAGTTGATTGTGCTGATTATGCACCACATTACGTAGCTGTGCCTCTCTTTCCGCTTTTGATTTGCTACTGGTTTTGCTGCTGGCTCGTTGTTAGTTTGTCTTTGCCTATTTTAAGCATCTCTTTGTTGCTGTACTTTCCTTTGCTACTTCTTTCGCTTACTATGATGTGTTTCAGGAGTCTGAGTCGTATAAAAACTATACAGATTAGTTTGTCAATGAAATTGGGGTATATTTTGTTATATAGCAGCAAATCAAATCTGGTAAGGAGCTAAATAAGCAAGCAAGCACATATGACGGAGCTCTTGGTAACCTCTTCAAAATTGGAGACGGAGATAGCAACGCAACAGCACTGCGAAGTTTCTTAGCCCAGTCTCAATCTCAGGGCGCATGGGGCGGCTTGCTCGGCATCAGCTGGCTGTCTTCTGCTGTCTGTAGATTCTGAGTATGGCGATTCTCTTGGCAGAGGGATCAGCCTTCTCTATTGAGGAGTCTATTGCTATTGAGGACTCTCGGCTGTGGATTGGGTGTTGTGGATTTGCTGCTGGGTACGGCCTGAAGCAGCCAGCGCAAACGCTGACACACCAGGCGAAGAGCCCCTACCACCAGCCATCAGTCATCAGAGTGGTGAACCAGCGTTGCACATGCTGGGCAATACGACGGTTGCATGGAAGACAAGGGAACTCCAGGGAGCGGCGGTACCCAGACAAATTTTGCTCCCACCCGCACAGACGCACGCACACCCGCGCGTAAAGCTCGGCAGTCAATCCATGGGACTGACAATTGTGGCTTAGCAAATTCCCTCTACAGCTATGCTCCTACTCCACGCCCATTGTTTCACACTCGTCTCCAGCTTGTCAGCAGATTGTCCTCATACTGAGCAGTATTGCCTTTGTCTCCAGTATCACTATCGACAGAACTTAGATGTACCTTTAACCTGATTACAGTCCCACCTACCCACCCACTCACATTTGGCTCTGTCCATTGTTACTGTATTCTTTTTGACAAAAAGGATTCCATAAACCATATCACTTTTGAAATATTGTCTAAATTGTGCTGTGTGGGGTGGGGGTTTGATTGGTTTAACATGGCTACTTACATGACTATTTACAGAGTTATTTAATTACTTCATACCAGCAAGTACAAATGGGTGAACACTGAAAACAGAAAGCAAAAACAACCTGGCCAGCAAAAACCCGCGCTGCATCGGTTAAAACTCTTAGCAACTCCCAGCCAGTTGAATTGGTCCTATGACGCCATCCTAACATACTTGCCCAGCGCGTGAGAAACCGCTGACAGATTAGCGTTCAGAGGCTTTTATACGCCGTCTCCACTCAGAAGCTACTGCTACATCCCAATTCGGACAACCTACTGCCTAAAATACACAAACAGTTCTTAACCAGCATTACTTACTCAAAAATGATCGTGATGATCTAATTACGATGATCTCACCTACAAATATCACATAACCTGAGCTAATTACTACCCTTCATATACTTTGCTATGCTCTATCTCTCTCAGATTTCTCCTCTTTCAATCAGACTATATAATGTCCTTATCCTTAACAAAACCCATTTGTTAACTAAATATTATAGATGACTGTTAAGTTGATTAGAAATAATTGATGCTTGTTACCTAACAATAGCCCATGTGCTTCAATTTTTTGATCCAGTTATTTCTTTCTTCTCAGCTTTGCAGACAGATGAAAAATAAACCCCCAGATGAAACTTTTACTCTCTCTATGAATCGTTTACTTCGTTTATTTGCTCGCCAAATTTTTCAACTTTTTCAACGTTTATGAGCCTCTCTTTTTTTCTCATTCATCATTTTTACTCCCTTCCTTTTCTCAAATTCGGCTAAATCAATATGGGGATTATCTCATTGTAGGCCCACGGTGCCAGCAATTTACTCCCCGTCAAGATCAATACTCGCTCGAACATCTTGGCTTATCGATTATACAGTACGGTACTATGTCTTGGGGCTTCTAAGCCTCAGAATCATAAAGTGTACGGATGTATATTTTAGAATATAAAAGACTGATGCAGAAATTCCTATTTATTCCTATTCTGATTGTCAATATTACATAATATAACACTTGCCTAATTCGGATGTGTTTAAAACCAAAAAATAAAAAACCAAAAAAATATATCTTATCACGTGGTGAGACACCATAAATTTTGTTTGCCTCAGGTAGGAGGATCCGTCCATCAGTTTCAGCTAGGTAATAAATAGATGTAATTGTAAGAATTTTGATTTACCAAACCTATTTTTAATTTGAAATAAATATAGTGTATTAAACAAATAATTGTGTGTAAATTTCCATGTATTTTTATGATCAATAATGATCGCATAATGAATAACATAGTAAAGAAGTAGTCATATGTATGTGTCTTAAAACTAATGAAAGAAAGATTGTTAAATAAAAGTTTTGTGAATGAAGAAAAAAAGCTTATCATAAAATTTTGGAAATCAAAAAGTAACAATTAATTACATAATTATATATTTTTATGAACAATATCAATTTCGCGATAGTATTTATGTTGATAAACTAATTAAGTAAAATGGTATATTATGGTGAATGTAATACTGACAAATGATGGGATAGCGGGCATTAAATAAAATACTAGTATATAAATTTAGTAAAACACGATAATTGCCTTTGGTACATGAGAACTTTATTTATTAATATTTAACAATTGTTTTTAAATCTCACTTCTAAGCAAAAATAAAAATAAGAAAAACGAGAAAAAAAAGTTTCCCCCGAATTGCACTTTTTTGTTATTTATGAAAATGATGACTTCACAATTTTTAAAGTTAAGCAAAAATTTGAAAAGTGAAATAACTTATACATTGTTTCATATATACCCCAACTTATTAAAGGATTAATAAATATCTTTTAAGATAAAGTAGGTCCAAATTTGTATAACAATGGAATTAGGTCCATATAGAAATAAAAAGGGCTTTGATGCGTCTCGAGAAATTTTTTAAGTAAAATCAATTGCCGTTCTTTAAATCTAAGGCACTTAAGCATATAAACTTCATATATTGTATTTGATTTTCGGCTTAGTCGGCTTTCAAAAAATGAGAACGAGAAAGGTTTATTTTGAAACAAGAAACGTACCTACCGCTTTATACAGGGACATCTCATAAAACTTTATTTTAATCCATAACTCGTTTTTTAGGTAAACTAATGCAAAGTTGCCTAACAGATATTATTCTCGAGGACAATCTATATATAGCATAATAGAAATTATTTGTTTTATACTTTATTTTCATGTTGTGAATGACTGTTTAGCATTATTGTGGTTATGCAATTATATTCCGTTATTAAACCAAAATAAATAACGGACCCAAACTTCCAGATTGTATTCACTCATTATATTTAGTTATACTAACTAATTACTATAATGAAACAGTAGACCATATGCCGGCCGCTTAAGTTATGATTTTACCTAAATCTTTCCTAAAACATATTACTTCAGTTGAAAACATACTTTGGGAAACAATTAAAATATTATAAAAAGGTTTAAAAAAAATGCTTTTCAATTTATTACAATAGGATTCAAAGATCAGATACATACATATTTTGAAGCAAACAAATTTGAACCCTTATTGACCCCTTTTGATCAATAAAAAAACATTTCTAACTTATTACAAGTCATTAATTGATCTCTTATAAGGTAATATTTTTCAACAAGAAAAGAAAAGAAAAAAGCTTATTCCGACCGTATTGACTTCTGCTGGTATTATTTTGTGTATAGATAACTTTATCGAGATTGCTGAGACCCTCAGCTTCCAGTAACGACAAGACAAAGTGTGCAGTAAGTATGGAGCCCACATATTTCAAATCTTAGCAATATTTGCAACTATGAATTCCCAATCGCTCTTTTAAATCATTACATGAAGTACGGAGTAAATACTCATCATAAGGAAAGTTTTTTATAGGAGATTACAAAGGTTAAAAATGGGTCAGCTTTTCTTTTTTTTTTATGCCTTTACTCTTCAAATTACTATGACTTTACGTTCAATTTTAACTAAAGCTTGGATTAGAATTACCTTTTTCTGCTGTGTATCTTTATAACTAACTAAATAAAGTTACAGCGTCTTTGAGTAAAATACAATCTTCAAAATATGCAAGCCACATCGTAGCATCTAAGCCCACTAGCTGATGTTTTTAGTATAAGAAAGCGTTATTTATCTCTACAAGTATAAATATAAACACTAGTGGATATATTTTATTTTTGGAAATTTGTGATTCTTTGATTTCAAATCTATATTTACATATATATCTGTAACTACACCTGTATCAGCATTTATAGCTGTTTCAAAGTACATCTAAGTGTTTTAGTTCAAGCATTAGTGCTATTGATATTATATGAAAAGCATGCAACTAGAAAATAGGGCAGGGATGCGTTGACTAGTTTATGAAGAGCGCGTTCTGACAAAGATGCGCATGGATGTCGCAGCTGTAAATATTCTATCCTGCGGCATACACAATAACAGTATCTTTTGAAACGCCGCACACAATTATTTAGGTTATTATGCCCTCAATACTATGCCCAAATTTCTGGTAGACATTGATTACACCTAAAAATATCAACTAAAAATATTAACTAAAAGTATCAACTAAAGCTACCAACTAAAAATACCAGCAACTGAAGAAATGAAACACAATTGTTCATAAAGTATATACTAATAAAAAAAAAAAAAGATGAATAAAAAAAAATGTTATTCATAATCTTAGTAAGCAAAAGACGTATCAAAGGGATTGTTATCTGTCCAGTATTTTGTTTTGAAAATTGGTTTTAACAACAGTAGTGCCAAGGAACACAGGGTATACACTATATAATTGAAACACTTTATACTTTATTACAAAGGAAAGCAAATAATTTGGTGAAAAAAAAAAACAATTGAACAAAGTTGCTAAAATTTAACAAATAATATAATTAAAAGACTGGGTTTTGAATTAATATTTGTCTAATGCACTAAGACAGAGTTCAATTTCATGATCAATCAAGGAACTTAAAATATATGAATATGATTAACCAATACATGGAAATAAGATTATAAACTCAAATTTCTATGCAAAGTAATCACATACTCAAACCATTTTTATCACACATGAATAAAATTCAGACAGCAATGAAAAAATCTTTTTTGCTTCTTTGCAAGAAAACTTTATGTGATGGTTTAATTACAATATCGTCTTTTTTTTAGTCATCTTAATTGATTATCAATTTGAAGTGTAGGGTGGATTATTTGCGCAGAATATTAGTTAAGTGGCTGGAGGCTGATAATTGCCATGGGTGCTAAAAATATATGAATTATAAAATATTCTTGGCCTTCACGAAGAATTGCTTAAGTTGCAGAATCTAAAGTAAACCTGTTGCAGAGGCTGTTTTTTGTGGTCCTCAAAAACCCATCCACCCATTCAATGCATAACTTAATTGAGCGGTGAATTCTGCTTCAACTGAATATACATCCACTGGCATCTAAAGAAGCTTATTTTTCATGTATTCCAGACAAATGTTTCTTGTTGAATTGAAAAAATAGAGAGAAGAAACAGAATCAAAATTAGCAAAATTAGAAAAATCGGCCTAT
Organism: [Candida] boidinii; assembly: GCA_001599335.1. NCBI lineage: Eukaryota > Fungi > Ascomycota > Pichiomycetes > Pichiales > Pichiaceae > Ogataea > [Candida] boidinii. The sequence goes on from BCGP01000006.1 coordinate 480,024, forward strand.
AGGAGAAAATAGTTTACATATGATATCTTTTGATTAGCGTTACACCAAAGCCCGCATTATGAGATATACTGGCTCGATATTATTAACTGGGAAAGTTATATTATATGGAGATAACTTACTCAGTTGTTAAATATCTATAATATAAGTTCACAGCAATACACAGTGGCTTCTTGATTATTATTGAAGCAATCCTGGACAGTAAATCTAATAAAGATGAGCCTGGGTTTGGAGAAATAAATGCTTTCATTATCTGTATTGATTAGAATTCTTGTATCTCTGAATTACTATCTGTTTCAAATGAAACCAGGTATTTGCTTTGATATGATTATGTGAAATGCGAAACCCTTTTTTCAGAAATTTTATAACTAAAGCTCTTTTAAAAAGAGTTTTATAGAAAAAAGAAATTACCCATAGACTACAGCCAAACCTCTTTTAGTAGCACCCTCGTGTTGCATAGTCCACACTAAATTTCGTAAATGACACTGCTAATCGTATCAACAATTTATAACAAATATACTATAATATCAACTGCTGTATTATCTTAACTATATGTTTCAAAGGCTTGTTTTCTATTGTACCGCAAATACGGTGTTACATTGCTAAATTGAGACAGCTATACTGCATTTTGAGAGCATTTATGATCTCCTTCTGAGCCTGGTACAATTATTGGAAAAATATGGATTCTCCCTAGTTTAAAACGGCTTCCTATCTACTGAATATAGATGTCAGCATACCATTTAACACTAATTGACAAAGCAATATAATAATGCACACTATAAAATTCATAAGATTAGAGATGGTAAGCTGAACAAATATGCCAGAATCTAAAATTTAAAATGGACTAATGAGCGATGGGAACTAAATTCTATTTACCTTTCAGATTAAAAAATATAACTGACTACAAGAATATTAAATGGTACATTTGTTTCTTTGTACTATTGTATCCACTGAGCTTCACCCAGAGTATTCAGAGTCACAGAATAAAAGTATATGACCAACATATTTAATGCTTTGGAGGGAGACCCAACTCATCACAAAGCTAAATCACCGATTAAACATAGGATGCAGAAATATGCATCTGGCTGCATACCTCGAAAGACGTAAACAAAGGCAAAATTATTCCATAAAAAAAATATATATATATATATTTTTCATCTGCCCGTGCTAACCAGTACTATGTTAAATTGCAACAATAGAATGAGTGTACATAGGCTTATAAAGTTTACAGATAACAAGTGATAATCAACATAGAATAACGTTGACGGGGTTTTTTACTTTTTTTTTAATTGCCTGAATTTACAATTTTGATTTGTCTTCAACAAAATCTTGATGCACATTGACAGGAATTGAAAACAATATGCATTTTACCCGAATATGTTTTTTTCCCCAAAATACAGATAATTCTAATATGCATTAGGTTGATTGTAATTTCAATAAGCACTATATATTAATGATAATAACCTAATAATAAAGATATAATCATAATTAAAACATCTGTTATTCTTTACCCAGTTAATAATGTTATGAAAAAAGAAGTTTCTAAGAAAAATAATTTCTTTTGCTATTTAATGTTCTACAACCATAAAGGAAAAGATTAAAAAAGCAGAAAGTAGCTGATATCTTGACATGCAAGGTGTCAAAAGAGCTAAGTAAGAATGACTGTCTACTAAGCCATTTTGACCGTTAAAATTGATAACGTAAGAGTGGAGCTCTGTTACAACTAATATAATGAACCAAAGTGATTTTAGGCTCCCACCCGCTGTCAGAACACAAATAAACAACCTACTGTAAAGCAAAATAATAAACCAGAATAAAGGGAGTGTGAAAAAAAGGGAACAATCAGATATTATGCAATCTCCGCATGCGTTTTAGTGAAGTGAATTGAGTAATGAAAATTATTTTTTCATCGTAAAATCTGTTACTCTGATTCTTTGTATTGTATATAACCTGCATCAAATTTTAGACCATCGTTGTGTTCATTCATATTTTGGTGATATTTATAGTATCTTCGTCTAGTTTTGCAGATGATTTCTAACTCTCGACCCATTTAATGCTGCATTTTCAATATAAATCACAATTCTCAATAAAGAAACAACAATAGCTTTCTTGAGTGTATTTGGATAAATAAACACAGAAAATTATAATTTTATACAATTGAAAATAAGTTAACATACAGTGTAATTTCTTATTTCGTTGAAAATTGGGGTTATTAGTGTTGCGCACCAGAGGTTATCTGCCCCGTACAGTTAAATCCAACTTGACTTCAGCCCATTTTCCTGTATTACTTATTTAACACTATATTAAAATATATTACTTTATTATTAAACTATTTAGTCTCAAACTTTTTTATTGTGTTCATGTCTGCATTGAATAATCAAAAAGGCTTACAAAGCGATTTAAAAGCAAAAATAATTATCATGCAGCACTTGTCCCGGATAGTACGTTGCTTCATCCCTTTTCAGCTTTCAAGTATTGATTTACTTTTTTCAATCCAAAGCTTATCTAGCAAATAAAATAATAAATTATCTTTCATCTATAAAACAAGATTTTTTCTATTTTTTCTACTAAAAATAAAACTAAGCTTTATTTTTAAATTTAATTCCTCCCTCTAAAAATTTTATTTTTTTTAGATTATACATAATCCTTGTAGTATTTAATTATTTTTGATTTTAAAATCTTGCTATAAGACTACCATCGCATCTCATTTTTATACAGTTAGACAATATAACATAATTTTTATCTTGCTATCTATATCATCAAATAGTTGAAATTATTCTTTGTCATCTAAATTATAATATTGCAACTAGCAACTGCTGAAGAAATTTATTATTCAATTTACTTAAAGATTAAAGTTAAAATTAGAATATAGATAAAACTTTTGGAAATATAAGCCACAGAGAAAAGACTGTCAAACCGAAACAACATGAGTTTTAGTGGGAAAAAATATTTTTCTTCACTACTAGTACTTCTTCTTTTCAATAGATTATGTTTTGCTGCTTCTCTTACTGTTCCTTCTGACTATACTAGATCAGTTCTTACTGCCACCAAGGGTTGTAGAGTTCCAGAAAGTCTTCTCCATCAGGGGTTCAATGTTAGACTTTTTGATGCAAGTGTTGGTGGCAATGCATACTTATCTCAAGACTACTACAATACATACGACAAATACTCAACAATTGGAATTGCAAATCAAGTTGCTGGCGTACCATCATTTTTTGTCACGGGTGGTCTCACAACAACCACAGAATGGGGTATTCCATTTGATCCAGGTCACTTTGTTGGTGAGTTCTCATCTTACTTTCTTGCTCCTAAAACAGGTCTATATAAAATAACACTCACAAATGTGGATAATGGTGCAATGATATACCTTGGGCCAACTGCATTTACTTGTTGTTCTTATGAAGAGTTCACACTGGTCCCAGACACGTATGCAGCCTGGTCAATATGGGATGCGGTTAGCAAAGAGAAGGGTTCAGATAGCGGTTATGTTTACCTAGAGGCCGGTCAATATATCCCCATGAGAATCATTTACATAAATAGACTAACGGATGGAAGTTTCGACCTGGTGATCCATGACCCAGATGGAACAGAATTGAGTTTAACAAGTCAATTATTTGTAGTTCCTCAATCATACACACAAGTATGTTCTTACACTACATTTACAGAAAGCTCCGGCTGTATTGGTTGTTCAAGCACTTATACACTGACCGAAACAACTTTAAGAACTAGCGGAACTCAAGTCTTAACAGACAACCTAGAAGTGGTAGTAACTCCAATCCCTATTCAAACCACAACATCTGCTTGCATCACATGTTCAACTGATTACACAACTACTGTAACAGTGGCCAAAACAAGTGGTACAAGTATATATACAGAAGCATTGGAGATCATCGTAATCCCAGCTGCTACAACAACATCCACCTCACTCTGTTTCACCTGTTCAAGTGAATACACATCCACCATTCAGACGGTTATTACCACCGGTAGTGTAGATGTCACCGAAGC
>BCGP01000006.1:487925-499769 GCA_001599335.1 [Candida] boidinii
TCCACTTCTTTATGTTTAAGTTGTTCCACTGAATACACAACAGTATTATCAATCGCTTCTTCCTCAACTTTCTCTACTGCGTTTTACTTTTCAAATTCCAGTTCTCCTTATTCTAGTCATTACACAGTTACTGTGGGCTTGGAGTCTTCACATTATTTTAGTAGTGATGTTTGTTCAAGTATTTCGACATATACCGAAATTCTTCCTTCAGAATCTTCTATTTTTGAGTCATCAACTTATGAAAGTCATACATTTTCAAAGAGCACTGTAACTACCAATGAACATATTTCCAGTAGTACAATAACGGGTGTCAATTCAAATTTACCTTTGATATCAAAGAGCATATCATGTATCGATACCGTTTCAGTTACCCATGTCACGACTAGCAAGACTCTCTACACAACAATTTCTCCTGAATCGGAATTTGGTACTTTACTTACAGCTACAAGGACAGAATCAATTGTCACTACAATTAATGTACCGGATAGTGAAGTTATCTATAGTAAGTTTACCTCTGAGATAATAGATACAACAGTCTCAATTTATCTTTCAGATAACGAGCCAAAAGATCCACCAATTAACTCTGGCTCATTTGAATCGTCAGATTCAACATATCTTTCCTTTTCAACTTCAAGTACTACTCCGTCATATGAAAATGGTGGGGAAACAGAAGTTTTCACTGGAAGTTCATCAAAACAGACTATTAACGTCTTGACTTTAGTTACCACAATTATTGTTTTCCTTTTTGTGTTTTAATTAAATGAGGCATTTTTCCTTCATTTTATTGTATAATTAGTTTCACTTTATATACTTCATATTTTCAATCTGTGCTTTAATTTTTCTCGGGTGTTTTCAGTTTTTTCAGGTTTGTTCAGTTTTCTCAAGTTTGTTTTCAAATTTAACCTAACCATTCATATAGTTTCAAAAAATTTATTTTTTTTGCATTTCCAAGAAAAACAGAGAACTTAAAAGAAGTAGAGAGTAGAGACTGTAGATAATAATTTAAAATTACGAGCAGTCGTGCTCTTTTTCAAACTGTCTCAGAACTGTCTCCTTATCAACTGGACTGTAGTCGCACCGTCAAACCAGTTTGTAGACATATCAACTTACCATCCAAGCAACACACCCACGCTCACCATTGGCTCTGTTCATTGCAGCTGTATTTGACTGTATTTAAATTGGATTCCATTCCATCCAATACATCGCTAGGAGTAAGAACAACTAGATCTGTCAAGCATATTTCTAAAGATATTATGGGAAGCCAAAATCCGGCGTTCATTGGTTCAGCCTCAGTCAGCTAGATGGCAGCTATGACGCCATGCTGATCAGAAATATCAGAGGTGGCTCTTAACTTAAAACACCGCGCCTGAGGAGACAGGCATTCTGAAACCCTTGCGCCGTTTGCACTTAGAAGCTGCCACTTCCCAATACGGTCAAGCCGCTGCCTAAAATATACAATCAGCACTTAACCAGAATCACTCAAAATTGGTTTAACTATGAGAATCTTACACGAAAAATATTACATCAACCAGATATTCCTCTTAATTCCATTTGGTACTTAGCTTAACAATACTGTCTCATCAAATTAAGGTCATTCCCTTACCCTTTCCTTTTTCTTATTTATTGACTCCAAAAGCTTTTATTCGCTAACTGTTACTGGAGAGCCTTAAATTGACCAGAAATAAGTGATACTACCCAACAATAGCCCATGCTTCAATCTTTTCTTACAATTTATCCTTAATTCTGTCTTATTTCTTATTGCGTACTGAAGGCAAATGAAGAAGAAAAAAATTGAAACCTTTCACTGTACGCATCGTTTCCTTCGTTTGTTTGCTCACCAATTTTCACTTTCAACTTTCAGTGTTGGTTAGCTTTTCAGTAAACAATTTTGCTCCCTTATTTTTCGCAATTTCGGCTAAATCAACGTGGAGCTATCCCATTGTAGCCTCATGGGTACTGGCAGATTGTTCCCTGTAAAGAACGTCACTAAGCAGCATGGTTTTGATCTTACAAGTATAGAGTTGGTGCACAAATAGAAATGTTTTCTTATTTCTGTCAAAAAAAGATGTGACAACAATTTGTGTCACCGGCAATAAGAATTTTGTGACATTAATTATTCGCACGTCATTATTTTAAATTAGCGGGTATATTAAGATAGGTAGTTTTGAGAAATCGTGATTCGCAAAATATTTATTTTATAAAAACTTTTATAGTTTGAAATTATAAATTTACATGACTTATATGTATGAAAAACAAATAATACAGAAACAAGACAAGGGAAATGAAGAAGATAGAAAAATAATTTCATAGAAATTATGTAGATGGATGATTCTACTGTTTTAAAGAAAGTAGGCGAAGAATGGGACCCATTTTCACATCCCCTCCATAGTAAAATTTACTCAACCCCTTTTAGGTATTTTCACCGTTTTTCCCCTACTGAAACTCTTATCACCTTATCACCATTAATGCTTTAGTGTTAATGGTGAAAATGATTTACCTATTTATGTCACCAGCGATAGCCCTTTTTGGAATAGTGCATTAACAAGTAATACTATATGGTGCACGGGTTTCCTTGAACTTTAAAGACTGTCATAAATGTCAAAAAAATCATACCACGTGATCACAAAACATCATAAATGTTGTCTGCATTGAGTGTTGACTGAAGTTTATTACTTGATGTTACTATGAAAATTCGGTAGTACTCTAATTAAGATAGATTATTGGTTCAATTAACTTAATTTAGATATATGAAATGTATATATTAAATTCTGTATATTAAATTGATTGATTATATAGGACTATAAAGTAATACTTACAATTATATAAAATTATAGAAAAGTGGGATTTATATATATAATTCTTCATATTTTCATAATTAACTATTATTTCCACAAAATTACTATTAGTTTCATTCTTAATTCATATATTAATTTTGTTGGTTTTAATTCTTATTTTTGCTTATCAATTGTTATTTTTTCAATTGTTAATTGTTAATTTATATTTCTTATTGTAAACTCTTTTTATAATTCTATAAATGTGGTCTTATTTTATATTTCTACTTCTTTAACTTTACTCAACAACTTTTAACTTGCGTTGTTGAATATTATTAATTTATTATCTTATGATTTTTATTTTTATATTCTTCAAATTAATTTTATTTCATTTATCTTTTTTAATAATTATTTCGTAAACTTAAATATAATATTTTATTTTCTTTTGACTATTGTTTTTAATATTTTTAATCACTTGAAATAGTAATTATTTTCACAGTTACTCAAATCAAAATGTGGAAATAATATGTTGGCTCAAGTGCATTGAATCAAATGGAATATCTGGGATTCAAAAAGACTTTTAAAACAGAAATTAACAAAACTTTCGTGGCCACTTCGTGTGAAAATAATTACTATTTCAAGTGATTAAAATTATTAAAAACAGTAGTCAAAACAGAATAAAATATTATAATTAAGTTTATTAAGTAATTTTTAAAAAGATAGATGAAATACAATTAATTTAAAGAATATAAAAATAAAAAAATCATAAAGTTAAAATTGGTATAGTGGTGATAGTTTATAATAAGTAATGTTAGATATAATAAATTATATTTATATTTAGTTAGTTATATATAGACCATAAAAGTAAATTATATAGTTATAAAAGTGGATAAAATAAATCTTTTTATATTAATTCTGACTGGACCATATTCAAAGATTATTTTATAATAATTTTTAATCTACTCAATTATTCATGTTAGATTAATAATACTTAACAGTATATACTTGGTGGCAAATATATCATATTCACCAATTAGGATAATTGATAGATTAGGCAGGGTCTTCTAGAATATTCTATGCATATTCTAGAATCTTCTTGTATATTCTTTTATATATTCTATATCTTGATTGATCTAGAATATTCTTTCATAATTACTTGATTGTTGTAATATATTTATTTTATTCTTATATTGATTTTAATTCATAAGTTAATAAAGAGGCAAATTTATCAACGCAAGTTAAAAAGTGTTGCGTGAAATTAAAGAAGTGAAAATATAAAATAAGACAACATTTATAGAATAATAAAAAGAGTTTATAATAAGAAATATAAATTAACAATTAGCAATTGAAACATAACAATTGATAAGCAAAAAGAAGAATTTAAACCAACAAAATTAATATATGAGTTAAGAATTAAACTAATAGTAATTTTTTGGAAATAATAGTTAATTACAAAAATTTGAAGAATTATATATATAAATCCCACTTCTCTATAACTTTATATAATTGTAATTATTACTCTATAATCTTATATAATCAATCAATTTAATATACCGAATTTAATATATACATTTCATATATCAAAATTAAGCAAATTGGACCAATAATCTATCTCAATTAGAGTAATATTGAATTTTCATACTTCAGTATTTTGGAAATTTATTTTTTCAAAATCAGTAATTGCTTTGATCTGAAAATAAAAGTACAAAAATAATAATACTAGTTCCAAGCTGACTAATTATTTTGGGTTTTGGGTAGTTATAGAAAAGATGAATCCAAAAGTTTCTATAATAAGCAAAATTTAAAATACTGAAAACTGTGAAAGCTTCATAATCATACTTTACATATATTTTCTGCTTATCATTGAGTTAGCAGATCTCTTTTCAGATAATACAAATTCCAGTTTGTATAAAGACTGATCTCAAAACCATAAATCCACATAACGAAAAAAGTATTTTTGATGCTTCTTGAGGAAGTCGGAAAATTAAATCAGTTGCCGATCTTTAAATCAAATTCAGCCAAGCATACATAAGTCTCTCATGTATTTTGATTTTCAGCTAATTTAGAGTTTGTAAAAAACCGAGAAAGAGGAGATGTATGCTTAAAATAAAAACGGACAACTTATTTCTATGAGTTCAGAAGTGACTTTGTTTCTATTCAAAACTCATATTTTATTTACTATTCAAAGATATTTTCCAGTTTAAGGAATATAATGTGCTTATATCAAATGCTTTTATGATACTATACTTCAATATTTTTAAAAAGCAGCTTACATCTATCATGACTATACAAAATATATTTGCCAAATATTCTTTGTGCAGAGAGTTAGTGTGTTAGTCATTCAGTTAATCAGGAAGATTTATTTTGTTATGATAGTCTTTAAAAAAATGTACTGTCTTATTCTTATGTATACTTGCTTAAGTCCCCACAAAACGGCTTTATAAAAAGATACTCGCTTATTTATATATTACAAATAGAAAACGAAGATCAATTTTTTCAGATCTTTTAGACAATAAAACAAAAAGATGGTACATATCCCTTTATAAATAATTTCATAATTTCCTTACATATATTTCAAGTATATTTAAAATAATTTACATATAATTAATTATAAGTCATTAGTCTCTTAAAAGGTGATAAAGAAACTGATCCAATACAAAGAAAACTTACATTAAATATATTGAAAACAGTGAATACTATTGTATACATAAGAAACTGTAGTTGCATTATCAATATCACTCCACTAATGACAGGACGAAAAGTGGGGCAGGGTACCTAATTCTACTCTAAGCAAGCTGAAGCATAAAAGAATTTAACTGCGAGTTTCCAAATGCAGCTTTAGGCACTTACAGAAAAGTTTTCAAACGGAGACCACAAATGAAAGAAAGATATCAACATTCTGCTTTTATCGTTACCATGACTTCAATATTTCTCATAAATTAAGTTTGAGTTGGGGTTACGTTTTCTTTGCTACGTATCCGCAAAACTTTACCAAAAAGCCTCCTTTATTTCAATAGAGTTTTCAATATAATGTAATCTCCATGTTATAAAGTCTTTCTGCAATGTCATTAATGTTTTAGTCAGGATGCGATTGCATGTATTTGTGCTAGTACCAACACTTGTAACTTTGTATCTGTATGCGTCAAGATTTTTATTTAAAACTGTATCTAAAACTATTCCTGCGTCTTCATCTGCATTTGTATCTTAATCTGGCTAAGTTGAGGGTTTGAGTTTACCAAGAATATAATCTATATAATGCAAGAAACATGCAACTATAAAAGTGGGCAGGGAAGATGCAGAGTCTCGTTTATGCAGAGCAAATGACAGTGCATGGATGAGTTATCTGTATTAAAGGAATTGTTGCAGAAATAGAAAAACAATTTTCACGGGTGCCATAGATAAAACCTTATTACCACCTTCTTAGCTAAAGCATCAATGGCGAAAAATAGCATAATGTGGCATTAATAGCTTTACCATGGAGAACGATGAAAAAATTATTTTAACTACGATGTCTTACCTATGCTACCTGCGGGAATTGGGTATATGAAGGAACTCCAGAAGGCACTTTTCTTGGGCCGCGATTTCTCAAAATTAACTATAAAAATTACAGAAATACATACAAAACTATACCTATAAATACAAAATAATCACGTGCAAACAATTAATGTCACACTATTCCTGTCACTAGTGCCAGGAATTGTCGTCGCCACTTTTTTAGGCATGAATGAGAAATATTTTCTATTTCTACCACAACACTAGTATTTTTTTCTATTTTGTGGAACTTACAATAATAGAAATAATATAAAAGCCACATGCCACTCGGTATATTGCTTATACTCACAATCCCATGCCCCAAATTTATGACAACCATTGAATATGCTATAAAAACAAAAACAAATTAATAATACCTCTTTTTATTATATTTATGCAAACATGGAATAAAAATGTTTCTGAAGGATACACTACACTAGCAACAAGCATAATAGTATATTGTTGCTTATAAAATAATTAGACAAAATATATGCCGAAAGGGATTGCCATCCGCCCAATATTTATTTTAAAACTTACTGAAATAACATTGATGCCAAGGGACACAAGGAATAAACTATACAATTAAAGCCCTTTTTTTAATGACAAAGGAGAACAAATTATTGGTAAAAAAATAGATCAAATAAACAATTGATAAAATGAACAACTGATATAACCAATTTATAACCAATGAAGATTAATTTTTAGGTTTACAATTTTTAAAATAATTACGGAATTCAATTCTAGATTTGTAATAACTTAATCTCTCATATTAAAATCACTGAATAAAATCGAAGATTAATATATGATCTGAAAACAAAGTTATAAAAATTATTTTTTATGCTAACTATCCAGATAGACAAACTTTTCAACCATAAATGAATAAATTTCAATATGTAATAAAAAATATTTTTTTCTCATATTATCCTTCAAGGTAACTTCCATGTGATGGTTTAACTTCTAGACCAAGGAAAAATGTCTTAATTAATTAAAAGTATAATTTGAGATGCCAGGTGGATGGCTCGAAAAAAATATCCGATAAGCGGCTGGAGCATGGAAAATTGTCCTTAGTATGAAGAATATAAAAGGGATGATATATTATTAATCCACAAAAAGACTCAAATAATTAATTCTAGAATATGAACCAGACCTTACAAAAGTTTCCATTTACTAACTCAAAAAGGATCCACCCATTCAATGCGTAACTTAATTGCGCAGTGAAGGTTGCTTCAAATAATAATTGAAAAAAAAGACACAGCTCTTTTCACAGTTATTCTAAAAGGTCTTGAAAAATATTATCACATGAGGGTCTCGAGTTTTTCAAAACTGAAAATATTAAGGGTAAAAGATCTAAGAATAATATCATATAAGTAAAGAATATTTTCTTTACCTATAAACTTAGTATATCTCTAAATCAATACCCGAATCGTATAAATATGTATTAAGTTCTATCTCTTGATGCAACTTCTGATTATTGTTAAAACTTTATGTGAGTTGTAACAGAGATGTAGTAGATTAAGCTAAAAGGAAGCTGATAAGAGAAGCACTCGTTGCAAATTGGTTATCGTTTCAGAGGATAAAATAATATTGTTATTTTTATTTTTATTTTTTTTTAACTCACTTCTTCCGTAAAGCTGGCTAAAATTTCTACGTTATTTTATGAAGTATCGGACATTGTTAAATAACTTTTAACTTTTATATATTAAATTTTAAGACAATTACCTTTCAGTTCATTATGTGATGTAATATTTTCGGAAGATTAATAATAACCTATCACAATGAGCATTTTATTCTCCATGAGTTACATCCTAAACCTTGTTGGTAGTACCTATATGTTCCATAGTTGAAACTAAAATTTTTATAAGACAAAGCTAACTGTACTGACGCTTTATGCCAGATACTCGATAATAATAACTGTTGCGTTATCTCAACTGTGTGCATACACATGTTTTTTTTTATTTTTTGGTATAAATAAAGTAGTATTGTACTGTTAGACAGAGTCAAGTTTTGTTTGATTTGAGAGTTTGTTGTCCTTTTTTAAAACAACTACAGTCGTTGAAAATATACAGATTCTTTTGGGCTTAAGAATGGATTAGAATCAGGTGATGAGTTTTTGCTGCTATACCCTTTAAAGTTAATTACCAGATGAATACTATTTGCATATTTAGATAAAGTCAATCAAACAGATGAGCCAGACTCTAGATTATAAATTGAGCTTAAAAGTGACAAAAACTAAAATACACCGAGTACCAAAATCCAAAGAAATCTCCAGACATGATTTTCAGAAAGATATCACTAATCACAAGAATATTAAAATTTACAATAGTATCCTCCACCATATGAGAACCATCCTAACCGGATCCCACGTCACTGTGCAAAAGGATTTTAGGTATATTTAATGCTTTGGTTGGAGACTCTTCAAAGCAAAAAATCGGTAAGCAGGTAAATGCAGTAATATGCATTCAACTGCATATTTAAAAGAAGTGAAAGTAATTAGAGATCCTTTTAACAAAAAGGGTAAAATTACATCTGCTAGTGCCAAGCGGTGGTATGTAACATTGCAGCAATAGTAGGAACTTAGGTAAACATCTGTCATTCACAAATAGTATGAAACGAAATTTAAACAATAAAGTAGTTTTGCAATGTTTTTCAATTATGATTTTTATTTGCCTGAATGCAAAAGTTTTTTCTTTTTTTTACAAAATCCTAAAACAGACAGATATGAATTGAAAAAAGCATTTATTTTAGCATACACTGGAGATATGTATTGTTTTCCTTCGAAAATACAAATACAAATTATGTTGATTATAATTTCCATAAGTGATACATTAATAAAAATTACATAATGATGATATTAAACAATTTATTTTTTCTCTAGTGTTGGTAGCAAAGAGCTTGACGGTTTTCCTTTCATTATTAGATAAGAATGGAACCCTGTTATACCTAATATTACGAAATAAAGCGATTTTAGGTTTCCAGCTCTGCCAGAACACAATTGAGTATCATGTATAGGAAAATAATGGAGAAGAAGAAAGTAAGTGCGCGAACAAAAAAGACTCGCTTTGTATGCAGTCCATGCACGCATAACATTGATAAAGTGATTTGGGTAATGTAAATTTTATTTTTATGGTGAAATCTGTTGCAATTATTTGATTTTTGTACCACATAAAACTCTGTCAAATTTTAAACAATTCTTGTCTCTGCCTAAGATTAGTAGTATTTATAATATATCGGGCTAGGTTTGAAGGTGACAGGCCACTCATTGCTGCATTTTTAATGTAGCCCACCTTTCACAGCATGAAGAAACAATACAACCGAACTAGGATTTATTTCAAAAAAAAATAGATGATTAAAGTAATAAAAAACAAATACAATGCTTGCCATATGCCGTTACAAATCGGGGTTGTCGATTTTGTCTATGTTGTATTCCAGTGCTTATCTGTATCGTACAGCCCAATCCAATATGACTTCGGCCGATCTCCATATATCACATATTTAACCGCAAATTTAGCTGCATATTACTGTACAATCTTTTATTATTCAAGCGTTTTGTTCTGAACTGTCTTCATTGTAGTTATGTCTTTATTGAATAACCAAAATAATATACATAACCAATTTAAAATTAGCAATAAACATCATGCATGCACTTGTCCTAGTTGGTACATTGCTTAACATATTCTTATGTTTAAGGTGTTGACTTGTTTCTTGTGGATCTAAAACATGTCTAACTGGTGTTAAGCAAAATGAGTAGGTAAAAAAGAAATTAATAGACTCGCCACTGTTTTGAACTGGCTTGTATAATGCCATCTTTCATTCATATGTAACTTTAACAATTCTTTGTAAAATTGAGTACGATTAGCTAACTGCTTTCTCTGTTTTCTGTGTTTTTTTAGAAATAAAACTAAGCATTTCTCAATAAACCACTTCTTCGATTGCAGAATTTGATTGTTTTCACATCCTAGATAATCATTTATTTGATTTTCTGTTATTAATTTTATATCTATATCATTTGATATAAAATTATCATTTGATCTCAGTTTTATATTTTATTCAGCTATCTATATTAGTTTCAATCACTGAACCTTCAAATATCAGAACTTCACCTGAAATTTAGCATACCACAAAATAACAATAATATTCAGCAACAATTAGAATTAGAATTAGAATTTGAATTAATAGAATTAAAAGTTTAGAAAAATAGACTGCAAAAAAAAACAAACAAAAACATTATGAGTTTTACTGGCAAAGAATATTGTATTTTGCTACTTATATTTCATTTTTTTAGTAAAGTATGTTTTGCAGCTTCTCTTACCGTCCCCTCTGGCTATTCCAGGTCTGTCATCACTGCTACCAGAGGTTGTAGAGTCCCTGAAGATCAACTCCAACAAGGATTCAATGTTAGACTTTTTGATGCAAGTGTTGGTGGCAATGCATACTTATCTCAGGATTACTACAATACATATGACAAATACGCAATAATTGGAACAGCAAATCATGTTCCCGGAGTACCTTCGTTTTATGTTACCAAAAGTGTCTCAACTACCACAGAATGGGGTATCCCATTTAACCCAGATCATTTTGTTGGTGAGTTCTCATCTTACTTTCATGCTCCCAAAACGGGTTTATATGAAGTAACACTTACAAATGTGGATAATGGTGCAATGATATACCTTGGGCCAAGTGCATTTACTTGTTGTTATTACGAGGAATTCACACTGGTTCCAGACACATATGCGGCTTGGAATGTGAACAACTTCGTAAAAGGTTCAGATAGCGGTTATGTTTACCTGGAGGCAGGTCAATATATCCCAATGAGAATTATCTACATAAACAGATTGGCAGATGGAAGTTTCGACTTGGTGATCAATGATCCAGATGGAATAGAGGTCGGTCTTGATAGTCTCTTATATGTAATTCCAGAACCAAACACACAAGTATGTTCTTATACTACATTTACTGAAAGCTCCGGTTGTATTGGTTGTTCAAGCACTTATACACTGACCGAAACAACTTTAAGAACTAGCGGTACCCAAGTTCTGACAGATGATCTGAAAGTGATAGTGACTCCACTTCCTATGCAAACAACAACATCTACTTGTATGACATGTTCAACTGATTATACAACTCTTGTGACAGTAACCAGAACAAGTGGTACAAGTATATATACAGAAGGATTGGAGATCATCGTAACCCCAGCTGCTACAACAACATCCACCTCACTCTGTTTCACCTGTGCCAGTGAATACACATCCACCACCCAGACGGTCATTACCACCGGCAGTGTAGATGTCACTGAAGCTTTGGAGATAGTCGTCACTCCAGCAGCTACAACAACATCCACCTCACTCTGTTTCACCTGTGCCAGTGAATACACATCCACCACCCAGACGGTCATCACCACCGGCAGTGTAGATGTCACTGAAGCTTTGGAGATAGTCGTCACTCCAGCAGCTACAACCACATCCACCTCACTCTGTTTCACCTGTGCCAGTGAATACACATCCACCACCCAGACGGTCATCACCACCGGCAGTGTAGATGTCAC